>JAKUCV010006724.1:229234-298987 GCA_028386065.3 Turnera subulata | reverse complement strand
AGGTATCTTCAAGCAAGAGATTAGAGTTTCTTGTGACTAGAACTCTAGGTTGTAAACGGTTTGTTAAGCACCCGTAAGCTTAACGTAGATAGTGGAATCTTCAAGAGAGTCTCTTGAAGGACTGGATTAGCCACACAAGTAGTGTGTGTGTGAACCAGGATAAATTGCTTGTGTCCTTCAATCTTTAATTCCGCATTTACTTCCTGCTTATTTCGTTTTAATCCGATAAACGCTATTCACCCCCCTCTAGCGTAGGGCTATTGCTCTAACAAACACAAGTAATGTTTTGTTAATGTCCTCCTCCCATCTGTCGTGACCAAAAACTTCTTCCAGAAATTTTGTCACTGCCGACCTAACACGCTTCCATTGGGATTGATAAAAGAGGGCGTGTAGTCCGTCAGGACCAGGGGACTTCAAATGTCCTTGTTGAAAGATGTAGTCTTTAATTTAAGGTTCAGAGACTGGTCTTTCCAAAGCCCTCCACCTGTGTTCCTCAACTATCGGAAAGAGGCAGGGAATAGAAACTAGGGGCAGCGGTGTGGGTTCTTCTTGGAATAGTCTCCTAAAGTGTTGCGTGGCCACAGATTGCAGCATATCCTGATCTGGCTGCTATTGATTCCTTTTGTCCTTCAAAGCTTCTGTACGGTTTCGTCTTTGTTGGATTATTATAGTTGAGTGGAAGAAGGCGGTATTTCTATCGCCCGCCTATATCCATCGGCTACCGGATTTTTGCAGCCAAAAAATCTCCTCCTATAGGAGCACATTATCCAGTTCATGCCTGGTTCAACCTCAAGGTCCGAGAGGTATTTGGAGGGTTTGGATTCCAAGTATCTTTGAATATCATCTATTCGAGCCAACAAGTTCTTCTTTTTCCTGTGAATGTTTCCAAAGTTCTCCTTGTTCCAAATACCCGCCTTTTCGACAAAGTTTCCCTGATTAGTCAACACATCACCATTGGGTTGCCAAGCCTCCTCCATGAGTTTGGGAAAGTCCTGGTGCAGTAGCCAGGCTGCCTAAAATCTGAAGGGAGCAGCCACTTGCCTCTGCATTGACACTATAGACTGTTTAAGTAAAATTGGTCTATGATCTGAACTTGCTCTCAGTAAGTGGAAAACTAATTCCTCCGGGTGTTCAAGCTGCCACATATTGTTACACAACATACAGTCTAACTTGGCTTGTCTACCTCCACTTTTCAAAGTGTATTTAGGCCCAACATACTCCAAATCAATCAAGCTCGCGTCATGACTACAATGGACAAATGCTCTATTGGCTCGTCCTTGCCTCCTCCATTTATCAATCCTCTCGTGTCCGGCAAGGATGGCATTGAAGTCTCTTGCGAGGAGCCATGGCTCCTGAATTGCCCCCGCAAGTTGTGCGATATTTTGCCATAAAAATTGTCTCCATCTATCTTGGGGGCTCCTGTAGACACCAGTGAATAGAAAGGAAGAATGATTGCCAGTAATTCTTGTGTGAATAAACTTTGTGTGGCTAAATAAGATGGAGAAGGTAATCTCTCTAGCATCCCATAGGAACCATATACCACCTGCGAATCCTCGCGCTTCCACCCTCTGGGAGTTACGAAACCCAAGCCGTCTAATGTTTCTAGTTGCCTTACGCCCACTGATTCTGGGCTCAATAATAATCACTAATTTCGGTTTGTGTTGCCGCATCATGTCTTGCAAAGTTCTACTGAATTGGGGTTCGCCAACACCTTGGCAGTTCCAAAAGAGAAGACTAATCATAAAATAGAGATATGAGAATGCACATAAGGATGACCTCTCAGATAGCACTTGAGGCTTCAGCCTCACCACCCTTCTGCACCATAGTGACACCAGTATCCATATGGGCACTTCCTCATCAATGACATTCATCATCACAATCCCATCTGATTCCTTCCTACTCCCTAGTTGGTGGTCATGGGTAGGGTTGTTGGAAGTAAGGGTGGGCTGTGTAGTGTTCAGTTGGTTTATATCTGATGGTTTATCTGGTGGTAAGTTTACTATTAAGGAGGGGTCAGGAGGCCTTGTCTGCTGGTGTATCGTGGGAGGAGTGGCCAGGTTAATAATGGTAGAATGATCTTCATTCCCAAGGACTACCATTGTGTGAGCATTGGAATGGCCTTGTGGAGGGTTCGGGGACTTGGTCATGTTTGTAGTTTGTGTTGGTGCATTGTTTTTTGTCTGGGGTGTTGGGACTGAGGGGTAAACTGGTTTGAGACTTCCTTTAGATGTGTTCTGGGGGTTTTTGGTCTTAGTGGTTGGGCTTGGGTGTTGTGGCTATTTTTGGTTCTTTTTCACATGTGATGTGGGTTGATTAGACTGTTTCCTGGCACTAGTGAAGATTTGGGGGGTGGCTGGGCTGGTAGGGTTCTAGGGTAGGTACTGTTGGGCCTCAATACTTGATGAGCCCATATGAAAATTACCACCATTATGAGACAGAATGCTAAATTGGTTACTCGTACCTTCATTTGGTCTTGGGCTTGCTTTTGACCTACCTCATTAGTCTTGCGGTATTGTTGTCTAGCTCTCGGCTGAACATTCACCCATTCTCCAACGCCGTTGTTGGGAGCATTACCGGATTCTGGGGCGGTTGCCTTGCTCGTATCATGTGCCTCCCCCGAGGTTGGCATCTGCCCAGTTGGTGGTGAGGCTGTTTCAGGACCTATGGAACATTGTTTAAGGCATAACAGAACATTGTGTCCCACTCTCCCACACGATATGCAGATCTGGGGCAATCCTTCGTACCGAACTTTTATCTTTTCACCATCAAGGGTGACCGTTCCTTTGACCGGTTTAGTGAGGTCAATCCGTACTGCAACCTTTGCAAATTGGCCTCTCAGGGTGTATTCCGTTTTGAAGTCCAACTTGACCGTAGTGCCCACCATATTTCCCAATTTCGTGAGAAGCTGCGTTTGGTATCTGTGGATCGGGAAGCCCGAAAAATGAACACAGGTAACCACGCTGCGGACATCACTCGTTGCTGGGCGAAAGTCTTGGGTATATGGCTGGACGCTCAAAACATTATTGAAGATCGTTCAAGGGCCTTCCAAGAGTGCAGTATGAAAATCCTCTTCGTTGGAGAAACGCACAACATAGAAGTTGTATTCCAGATCTATGATGGGAATTGGTCCCGAAGATTTCCATAACGCTAACAACTTTGATTTCAGCATCTTGTAGCTGATGGATTTGCCCAAAAGCTTTACAATAATAGCCCTCTGCCAGGGCTTCTACACATTACTTGAGTTTCACTATGTAAATCAGCCAGTTGTGTTTAATTTTGACTTCGAATGTACATAAGGACTCAATCAATCAACAAAACATGTGAAATACGAGGAGATTTTTGGATTTTTTGCTATTTTTTTAGCTATAACTTGTAAGGATTTGTCACATATTTTAATAGTTAAGTTGGATTAGTTTATTAGGGATAATTAAACAAACAAGATTAAACCCTTAGTTTTTGAATATCTGAATATTTTGTTTGTTGACAGAATGTTTTGGTAGGAGAGATTTCGTCTTCCAGTTCTTTCATTAAGAATCAAATTTACTTATCAAGTTAATGTAATCTCGTAGCATTTATTATTTTCATTTACTTTTCCTATTATATAAGTTTGTAATTACTGTTATCCTTAGTGAAAAACTAATCTATTTAGGATTTCTGTTTTTATTTTAATATTCGGAAATTTGAAAAGGTAAAACAATTCCATGCGTACCAAAATTCAGCCTATATGAACTAGTACTACAAAGACTAGGCTTCGAGATGGGAGGGAGTAAGACTCATGGAGTGGATCTTCAAAGACAACAACAACGGAAAAGAAATTTGGAGAACCCTAGAAATTTTTATTAATCATGGAATTGGGAACAATAGGAAATGTTGAATAATACCCATTATATGATAAAACTATAGCTACCAGATACCACGAGAGCTTTGGGTACCTAAGACAACAATATAAAAAGAAATTACTAGTGATTGATGTATATTAGTGGGACTATCTTTTGTTAGCCATTGAAGGTATTTGAAAATAATTCGCAAGGAGCCAAAATCCGGATATTGTGCTAATACAAAAACAACTTAATTTCATATCACATCAAGCAATTAATTAAGGCATGAAGTCTTCATTAGTATCACGAATAACCGAATAGCATGTTAAAGACAAATCATATCTTTAGGCTTACAGGTAGCAATTTGAGTCATTGTAGGATTCTAGTGTAGTTGCCCATTCTAACCATATCTATGACTATTAGCAATTCCAGTCCTTATACTACAGTGTGTGGATTAGCGTTGTAGCGTTATTATCTGTTCTTTTTCTTCTATGTCCGTCCATTCTTAAATAAATTAGAAAAAAGCTTCTATCATTAATAGAAACGAAACAGAGAACTTAGGGAGATTGATAAATAGTATTAAAAATTAAAATAGCCTGCATATCACCATCGAGGCATTGATGAAGTGTTCACTGGAAACCCATAACATTCCAAAGCTGGTTATACAAAACACCCTTGTGGCCCTATTCACTGAAAAAAAATTTAAGAAACAAAAAAAAAAGTTATCTTCAGCTTAGTATAGTGCCCTTAACTATTATAACCATCACTATCATCAATTCAAACGGTCATGTTCTGGATAACTGGATAGATATCTTAGTGTAGTATATGCTGTATATTGTATGAAAAACAGCTATAGCAATGAATTGCACTCCATAAGTCCATATGGAATCAATTACCTAGACTGTACAAATATTTTGAAGCATAAGCAGCTTAATTATCAATTCCCTTGTCCTAGTTATATTGAACTCTATGGATAAATGTTGTGATGTAACATTCCATTTCTTCTCATTCCTTATGTATGTTTTGATTTTTTTTCGTCTAATTACTACTACTAGTATTGAGGCACCCATGAATTTTTGACTAATCTAGGAGTTGGGTTTGGCTCACTAATGTGTAAAGCTCTCTCAGTATTGATATCTACATTTTTTCAGGATTTATGCATTTTGAATGAGTGAGGAGCTCCAAATGTTTAAAAACCTTATGTAGAACCAAAATAGAGAATTTTAGCCTCTTTAATTGTTAAAAAAAAAACTATATTGAGTAAACGAAAAAAACAGCTTATAAATATATGAATATCATCAAGAACGCCATGCAGAAACAAAATGGAGAACTTAGCTAGTTTGACCACTTTTTGGACAAGTTTTTGCACTAAGTGCAAGTACTACAGTGCCCATAGTAGCAATTCACCATAACCATCACTTTCACCAGTCCAGAGTTGGGTAGCTTCACATCAAAACAGTGCACAACTTACTCACTCTATATAAACTCAGCTGAGCTCTGAGGTAGTCCATGCATTTCGGTTTCAACAGAATTTTTTTTCATTGTTGTGATGACTAGTGCTTACTAAGATCGCCAAAACATTCCTTGGTGATTTTTGTTAGGCCTCAGCTTTTAGAGGTTGTCTATAAATCCTCCTATTTTTGGACACAAAAATAACTTCCTGCCAACTTCTTACATTCAATTCCTTGACCATATTTTCAGGAATCTTAGTCTTCTGTTTCTCTATTTTTTTCCCCACACATTGTCCACAGACCACTTTTGTTTGTGCATCTCCCTGCCCTCCAAGATTACTCAATCTTGTTGGCCGGGGCGGGGGAATCAATCTTATGTCGGGGGACGGGAAAGGAGCCGGAATGGGCGAATCATCATCGAGGTGGATGCTGGAGAAGATTGAGATTGATCCAGCCGGGGATGCTCCTCCCAATGAAGAACAGAAATTGCCACCCAAAGGTGGCGGGCATGCCAAGAAATCAAGCTTTGGGGAATCCTTCAGGAGGACAACAAGCAATGCCTTGAAGAAGAGCGGTCTTCTGGCTTCAAGACCCAATCCTCCTCCTAAGATTGAGAGGACAGCCTCGGCCGCTGCTAGGGGTCTAAAGGGCCTCAGGTTTCTTGACAGGACGGTGACAGGAAAGGAATTGGATGCATGGAGATCCATCGAAAGGCGGTTCGATCAATTCTCAAAGGATGGCAGGCTCCCCAGAGACAAATTTGGGATCTGCGTTGGTGAATATATATATCTATCATTTCTCTAATTAGTTTATATACTCACATTCTTTCTTTGTTTTCAGTTTGCCACCTTTTTTTTTTAAGACCAAGCACAATTTTTAAAACTTCTCAAAGTCTCCTGTATATGAACATTTTTAGGCATGGGAGGAGATTCCATAGAATTCTCTGGAGAAGTTTTTGACGCTATTGCAAGGCGGACCAAGATATCCACCGAAAATGGGATTACCAAGGATGAAGTCAAGGTGTTTTGGGAAGAAATGACCAAACAAGATCTTGATAATAGACTTGGAATATTTTTCGACATGTATGAAACAATTTTTTTAAAAAAAATATTTTACAAATACATTGCTTAAAGAATTTTGAAGCTCCCTACAAGAAATTAGCAATCACATATATATATTGGATTTTTCAGGTGCGACAAGGATGGGGATGGGAAGCTATCGGAGGATGAAGTGAAGGAGGTGAGGGACATGCACCTCAGTTTGTTCATTAATTCTTGCTTTGGTCTGTTCAATTCCTGCATCAGCTTTCGTGTCTAACCTTCTCATAATTTTACTGCCAAATAGATTATAGCCTTGAGTGCTTCTGCAAATAAGCTCCCAAAGCTAAAACAACAAGCCGCAATGTATGCTGCTCTAATCATGGAAGAGCTTGATCCAGACCATCTTGGATATATAGAGGTTAAATTACATAATTTTATGCAAATCAGTTTCTTTTTCTGTCTTTTAGGACCTTAATTATAACTTATGTAATTTTTGCTAATATGCTACATGTGTTTCCCATGCTGCAACAGTTGTGGCAGCTAGAAATTCTGCTCAGGAATATGGTGAACAACGACGACAACATGGAACCGGAGAAGAAATCCGAGGCGAATCTGACAGCGGCAATGATTCCCAGCCAATACAGGACTCCTGTCAATAAATTCATGTCACAAACCTTAGAGTTCGTCCTCGAGTACTGGAGAAGAATATGGGTCATAGCCTTGTGGCTAGCCATAAACGCTGTATTATACAATTGGACCTTTACATATTACATTTCATCACCCACATACCAAATCTCAGGGGCCTGCTTCTGCGCAGCCAAGGCCACCGCAGAGACCCTCAAGTTCAATATGGCCCTAATCCTCATCCCTGTCTGCAGAAGAACACTTACCATTCTCAGATCATCTTTTCTTGGAGGTCTCATCCCATTCGACGACAGCATAAACTTCCACAAGCTGATTGCCCTTGCAATTGTTATTGCAACTGCAATCCACACCCTGGCACATATGACTTGTAACTTCCCACTATTGACTTCCTGCCCGCATGACAGGTTCATGGAACTTGTGGGGCCACTCTTCCATTACAAGCAGCCAACTTATATGGACTTCGTCCTGACTACTGTGGGTATCACCGGGATCCTGATGATCATCATAATGGCCATCTCCTTTACCCTGGCCACCCACAGCTTCAGGAGGAACGCCATTAAGTTGCCTGGTGTGTTTCACAATCTTGCTGGGTTTAATTCCTTCTGGTACGCGCATCATCTGCTCGCCGTGGCATATGTCCTCTGTTTCATGCATGGCTACTTTTTAGTCATTGAGAAGCCCTGGTATCAGAAGACGGTATGTACAGTCCTTTTTCTTTGGTTTTTTTTTTTACCACGACCTTCAGCCCTCAAGAAGACCACAATACCACTTGAGCCACAGCTCATTGATCCCTTTTTCTATTTCTTCCTAGACAAAAACCTCTAACCATCCTGGATAATCTAATCTATCATTATATGTTGTTCCTTTGATTGCAGACTTGGATGTATCTCATTTTTCCAGTGCTATTATATGCGGCCGAAAGAGTTTATTCAAAACACCTGCAACGCAACCATCCAGTGTCAGTTGTAAAGGTTGGCTTGGTGGACGTTTTTTCTATGCATGTTACCTCATTGTTTTTATACTCTAGAGTCTGGGATCTGATTTTTTGTTTCACCTTTTTCCCTGGATACTGCGCAGGCAATAATTTATCCAGGAAACGTTCTAGCACTGTACATGAGCAAACCTCCTGGATTTAAGTACAAGAGTGGGATGTACCTCTTCATCAAGTGCCCTGATCTTTCTAGTTTTGAGTGGTGTGTTAATATAGCATAGCATCTATTCTATCAGTCACTAGGAAGTATGTTTTTCCTCTGTTCCTGCAATTAAAACTTTGGATTCTTTTATCACAGGCATCCCTTCTCCATCACTTCTGCCCCGGATGATGAGCACTTGAGCGTCCACATAAGAGCATTGGGAGATTGGACTACAGAGCTCAGAAACTTATTTGAAAAGGTCATCTTCATCTAATGGACTAATTAAACTTGTGGTGTCTGGAAATATATACTTAAATGTGCCTCGATCAAAATTTATGCATCTAGAAGATGGCTAAGCCTACATGGTGCCATTGCTTTAACCTCTTGAATATTGTTTGGCAGGTATGTGAGCCCCCATCAAGCTCACAGAAAGGAAATCTAGGGAGACTTCAGACTAAAGCGATGACAGATGTAAACTTTGACCAGATTCAAGCAACGTATGCACACAGTAGTACTAGTAGTAGTACTTTTGCTGATGGGTCTACATCTTTCTTTTTTCTTTTGATAACGGAAACATTCTTAATGTGTACTCCTATCTGCATGGCAGATTTCCACAGATCCTAATTAAAGGACCATTTGGAGCCCCAGCTCAGAGTTACCAAAAGTATGACATCCTCCTGCTCATAGGCCTAGGAATCGGAGCAACTCCATTCATCAGCATTTTAAAAGATCTCCTTTATAACATCAAATCCAGCGAGCAAGGAGTGAGTGCAAAACAATCCCTAGTATCCTACCTAATATTTTTTTATTCCATTTGGTAAAATTCTTAAGAAAAATGAATCTGTTTGGCAATTGATTGCTCATATATAGGAAAAGCCCTTCATGGGAAGCTGGAACAGAAAGGCTTCAGTTCCAGGAAGAGCCTACTTCTATTGGGTGACCAGAGAACAAGGATCGTTTGAATGGTTCAAGGGTGTCATGGATGACATTGCACTAAATGACCACAATGTGAGTTTTCTAATGACTTATTCGTTCAGTTCCTTTGTCTCTAAATTTTTTTAAATAAGGTCTGATGATGATCCTCACCTGCACTGTTCTTTTGAATGTCCGCTCCACAGAACATAATAGAAATGCACAACTACTTGACTAGTGTATATGAGCAAGGAGATGCAAGGTCTGCACTAATTGGTATGGTGCAGAAGCTTCAGCATGCAAAGAATGGAGTCGATATTGTCTCGAACAGCCGGGTAAACCAACCGTATCTGTCAATTCTACTTGTGTTCTTGGACTTCTTGAACATTATTAACATGCTTGAATGTGACAGATAAGAACACATTTTGCTAGACCCAATTGGAAAAAGGTGTTCGCCGATTTGGCAAAGACACACGGAACATCTCGCATCGGTGAGTCTAATAATTTCCGAGTGAGAGACAGAGGAAGCACATGATCTATATATGTTTAGGTTCAAAAGGTCCTGGCTGTGAATGCTGATGTGTTTGTTCTATTTTGCAGGTGTATTTTACTGTGGAAGTTCTGTTCTTGTCAAGCAATTGAAGGGGCTGTGCAAGGAATTTAGCTTGAATTCATCCACCCGTTTCGAATTTCACAAAGAAAACTTCTAGTAACATATACTCCAGAAGAAATTAAACATATACAAAACTTGCCATTGTCCGGCACATTTTTACGATTCTTTAGATTTGATTTCCTTTAATTTGTCTTTACAAGTACACAGCTTTACAAGATTAGTTGAAATTGATATTCTTTTTTCTTTTTTTTCTCTTTTTAACTAATCTTGTGGAACTGTGTCTTCTTATCCAAGGGCTAGCTCTGCTGTTCTGTGTGTGGCTTGGAAGAACATAAAAAATTGTCCCATCACTGAAGAAATGCACAGAAAATTCGAGTCGACATTTAGCTGTCTAATTAAAGCTAACTTCAATTCAAGTCAACCAAACATGATTTTGCAACTTTGCACTTACTTGATCACAGCTAGGTGAATCATGCCAGCACTAATGTACTAAATTTCATCAGAATTGGAATTGGAAAGTTAGCGTTCTTGAATGAGAATAATAATGGAACTAATGACTTATGGGAAGTCCATGCATTGCAACGCTCTTATTTATAATTTCTTTTTTGTTTCCCAATCGGTATTGGAGCTTTGCCCCCCGACTAATCCGGTATTATCTTTGAAAACATAGAACAGTATTCTCGCTCTCCAATTCCTGTTTTAGAGCTTTGCCCCTACTAATTCGGTATCATCTTTGAAAACATAGAGTAGTATTCTCACTCAACGATTCCCCCCTCAAAACAGTAAATAGCAATACCAATCTGTATCTCTTTTCCTTTTTTCTCTTTGGGGATAAAGTTCATCAATCAGTATCTCTCTTGTTATTTCTTTTCCTTTGTACAGTAATATGGTTGAGGCACGTTGCTTTATCTTCTTATATCAAAACCTTTTTTTTTTGTTCACATCCTAGAAAATACACTTAAAGTTACCCATCTTAAATTATTCACCGTTTGAGCTTTAATATTTCATTGACTTTCCGAAAGATCCAAGGAAAAAGCTGATCCATAGTTAGAGCTGCTGTTTCAGTATTTTTGACAGCTTTAGATTGCAAAGTGACAAAGCTGAAAAACCAGGAAATAAATAAAAACTAACACCCTACTTTCCGAACCCCACCCAGGTTTCAGATTCTAGTATGCTAGTAAATAGTACAGATTATAACAGGTCAAGCACCAGGACAAGGACTAGCAATTACTCATCATCAGTAGACAATTCAGATCTTTCATAACTCTAGAACCTACGTAGGCATATGCATAACGGAAGCAGAAACCAAGAATTTTTTTAAAAAAAACTACATTAATTAAACAAGTAATTAATACTAATTAGCAGAAAGACTGATAACAAGTGCCTAGCTAGCCATAGCTAGATAGCTGGTTAGGGTCTAGCTAGCAAGAAAGAGTGATAAAAGAGCCATGCACGTTCACGCTTTGGATGATGGGTTAGTAGTACTACCCTCTTCTTTAAGATTTGTAGCCGTGATTGGGAAGAGTTGAAGGGTCTTGAGGGGTCTAGTCAAAGGAGGAGTACTACTTGCTTCCACCATCATCCTCCAATATGCATCGCTGCTCATTCTCATTCCAGAATTCTCAATCTTCTGATGATCTATTTGAGGAACCATCATGTTCCACGAGCAGCAGTTCATCACTCCTTCGCATCCTCTCTGTACACAGTTCACAGTCTGTAATATATATGCCGGATTCTGGATTAGTCGGCTCTGTGGATTAACTAAGCCCGGATGGAAACCAAAAGAAATTGACATTTTGCAACTATGCAATAGTCATAATTATGTTTAAGTTGTTAACCCGGTTCAAAAGCACATGGATGCTTTTGCCAGGTTAATTTGTGATATATAGCTAGTAAGATTGTTATTTCTTTTCAATCAATAAACAAATATCAATAGGGCAAGAACAAATTTGCAAAAGCTGCTTGCTAGCCATGCATTGTTTTGCAAGTTCTTGACTACTGATCCAGAAAAAATCTAATATTTTATCCCTTGTACACCATATCAGTGAGTGAAATGAACATGAATAGCGAGGAGAGCATTGTAAGTCTTCATGTGAGCCAACTAGGTAAACCTGTAAAAAGCTTACTTGATAGCAATGGTACAACCATTAATACTCAAAATAGTGATAGAATGGTTTGACTTAATTACTAGCATATAAAGAAAAACCTATGGTAAATTTCTGATTTAATCAGGAAAAGGAAAGGGAACCTCATGATCACAAATAGAAAAGTGCAGAATACATATATATACTGATAATTAAAGAGTATAACCTGTGGAGGAAGACTAGCTGAGCAGTGATAGGAAAGTTCATGAAAGCTCGTTGAAGTTGCAGGAGATTCAAAGTTGCCGATAAGTTGGTGGTTTGAAAGAATTTGAAGCTGATCACTGTAGTAGGGGTGCAGCTGGTGCTGCAGTTGCTTAATGAGCTTCCTTCTAAGTTTCTGTCTATCCCTAGCCTTGTGGTTCTGAAACCAGTAAAACACATTCTTGCCTTCAATCTTGCCATACAAAGAGAGATGGGCAGTGATTCTTTGGATTTGAGAAGCATTAGGCGTTTTGATCCCAGTTGCATACAACTCTTCCAAGATCATGAGCTGCTCTGGTGTTGGACACCACCTGGTGGAAGGTGGAGGAGACATATTATTAATCTGCAAAAAGGCTTTTGCTTGGTTACAGCTAGGAAGCTAGCTAGCAGTAGCACCACCACTCTTGTTGTTGTGTTGTTAGTTACTGGCTTTTGGGAGAATGAGAAGTCCAATCAGCTTTTAAAATATATAGAGGGAGTGGAGGGACAATGAGAAATATACAGTGCAATATGGAGACAAGGGTGTTAAGAGAGAAAGAGAGACAAAAAGGATGGAGAGAGATATGGAGAAAGAGAGGTTGAATATAGTAAATGATCATGAGGAAGAGAAAAGTACACAAGAGGAGGTGTCATGCTGATGTTTCCCTGAGAGGGGCATTCAAGTGTTGCTATCAGACCATGCAGAGGGAGGGAGAGGTGGGAACTGAAGAGATACAGTTGGTGGGGTACTTGAATCATTATCTCATCATCACCTTGCTTCAAATAATATTGACTCTACATAATATGGAATTTCTTGGAAACCCACAGCTTAATGAGGAGATTGAAATTTTATATAGAATTCCTAAGCAATTTTCAGTATCCTAAAATCCAAGTAGTTACACCCAGCGAACATTAGGCTTGATTGAAATTATTATGATTAATTGGAAATCGCAGTTATTAATTAAGTTTGATTGAAATTATTATGATTGATTGGAGCTGGACTAATCTCTCACAATTTTCGTACCCCAACTTCTACAAAAACTAGAAATCTGAATCTTCAGGTTTAAGAATCCACTACAAGTTAGTATGATTAATTGGAGGTATAAGACAGTTTAATATAAATATTACAAAGTACAGTTAAAACACTTGAAACTGGAGGTGTAAAATTGTTGTAAATGAAACGGTACAGGGTAGCAAAAGTGACTATTGCCCTACATATATATGTCGTTGCTTTGAACTATATATTGGGCTAACGGAGGACCTTTTTGTTTTTTTTTTTGGTTCAACAAATGGAGAACTTTCGTTTCTGCTTCACTAGAGTTTTGTTGTTTGGTATGCAAGCGTAGCTAGCTAGGCAGTCGACAGGAGACTTGGATCCCTTAAATGCATCCACTGCATGCATTGCCCTGCAATTTTGGCTTTGCATAGTCTTATCTGCCCTGTCAACATTCCATTTATTTGCAACTGTTCATATTAATTAGACCAATATATTCAGATCCAAATGGCATCCAAAATTTATGGGGGATCTTATAAGCCAGCCTCTAGCAAAAAGCAAGAAGTCAAGTATAAAATCTGTTTAAAACTTAATTTAATTAAAGATGGTCTCAAGATCATTTTTTTAAGAATTATTGACTGCTGATAATATTATTAGTGGACAAGTACACTCGGATCATACAAAAAACATTAGCATGCTAGCAAGTTCGTAGTTGGGTACTTCAATTAAATAATTATTAGTATCGTAATGAATTTATATGATTTAATTTTAATCAAGTTATAAGTGGAGGGGAAACAGATTTACTAATATTAGGTGGATGAATGTAAATATACATCTCCTTTAAAAATTTACAAAACAAACAGTCAAAACCAGAGGGAACTATGGGCATCACACCAAATTGATTGCAATTGGTTGATCCTTATAAAAGAGGGCTGAGCCTGAGGATATATCTGTCTATCAGAAATTCAGGATGTGGGGAAAGGTCAAAGGTCCACAGAAGGCACAAGGCTCTTACCATTCATGGGGTTAGGATATCTATCAGAAATGGACCATCCATGACCCTAAAAGTGTCTTGTCAACCACCCTCCCCCCAAATAGAAAAAAATAATTGTCATAAGACAAATATGTAAAACTGTACTGAAGTATTGATTTAGGATAGATAAATTTACATGGGTTAATGCGTCTATTGTGATTAGACCACTCCATGTTTCCTCCCCGTACACACACATATATATATACACACATATACAGCTAGGATTAGAATTTCTGTTACATTGTTTTCTTTTTCTTCATTGGTCTTTGATGAACATATACATGGTAGTTTTGAAGGGGGCAAAACGACAAGGGAAGCTTAAGCTACTGTGTTATGAAGGTGGGATAGGGTGATTGGTGCACGCAAAATACTGTGATTCTGATTTGACAACTGACAAATTAAAAATGATGCTGCTTTTTTATAGTATTGTTTTTATGCTACACTACACCTAAAGCCTACTACACAACCTATACATGACCAGTGTGACCTTGCAGTGCTCATATCTGCACCACCACTATTTAGCTCATGAAACCACATTTGCTAGCTGATTTAACTGGTGGTCGCAGTAGGAATCCCTGTCACCTACCGATGATGATTTTGATTTCTTCTAAAACAGAAAAGATCCCCCGATGTTGATCGGTCAAAACAAGCAGGATCATTATTTCCAGAATATCATTAATTCAAGACAAAAAGAAAAATTCCAGAATATAAATTTCATACTTCGATATGCAAACCAAACCCAGTTAAAGTATGGCTTTTCCATTAAGGTTGTTCAATCCAATGCATGCAGCAAATTCATTCAAGTGTTTGGAAAATGGTCGTATGGTTCTCCATGCCTGACAGCTTCTGTCCATCCTTTCAATTTACTTTCTTTATTATAGGCTTTGCTTGGGCCTATTCATCACTGGCTGGGCCTTCATATGGACCAAATGCAAAAATTTATATGGCACAATGTAATATATCCGTTGGGCTTATTATGCTAGAGATCCGGGTCCAAAGATAAAGCTCAAGCCCAATAAACCCAAAAAATCCGCTTTATGGCTTATGCGACCAAAATTCGATTCATATAAATACCCCGAAATTCTTTGGACTGGGTGTGAAGTAATTTAGAATTCTCTTGTCCCGGATACTATTCACACACAAGTTTTCTGTGATCGAACTCGATTCAATAATATCTGGCGTAGGGATGGCAATGGGTGTCTGTTAACGGGGAATCCGCGGGGAATCCCCGAATGGGGTACGGGGATGGGGGCAATTTTCCTCCCGCGGGGATGGGGACGGGGGACGTTTTGGCCCCGTGGGGAATTTGGGAATGGGGCGGGGGGTGCTCCCCCCCGACCCACGGGGACCCGAAATAAGCAAATCTACAAAAATACCCTTGAGTCATTATGCGATTAACCAATAAGTAGGAATTGGGGAGTAGGCAAAATTTTTGAGATGCAATTGTTGAGTTAGTTGAATGCAACAATTAGATTTTATTTTAGTGTTCTAGTATGTAATCAACAGTAGAGACAATGAACTAGTAACCATCTTTAATTTTCTTGTCTTATATTTTGAATCATGTAAGCCAAAACAATTAAATTTGTTTATAAGTTAACTTTGATTACTTTAAAAAATATATATATTTTACCAATTTTTATCTATCAAATTGGGGAATGGGGTCCCCGCGGGGAACAGGGATGGGGGCAATTTTCTCCCCGAACGGGGAATGGGGATGGGGACGGGGGAACATTTCTGAAACGGGGGTGGGGGTGGGGAACCTTCCCCCGCGAGACCCCGACCCATTGCCATCCCTAATCTGGCGTGGGTATTATTGTTTTCATCAATATTAATATCACAACTGGTCTTTCCAAATTATGTGCTTACTTTGTAGGTTTGGAGGTTTGTCACAAAGAAATGGTAAGAATAATAACTGTGGAAGGATAACTAGCATCACTATACAAAAGGCAGAAAAATAAATAGCCAATCTACACAAAAAGCAAAGGACATGGATAACTATAATGTTGATGCTTAAAATTTGATTGGAACATTTATTTAGATGGCTTCTTCCCATTCACCTTCCTCTTACGCTTAATCCCAAAAGGAGTGACTTCCTTGTCGCATGCATCAAACCCATGCCAAACATGTCTAGGCAGATACCGCCGGAAATAGAAATAGTCAGAACTCAGATGAGATCTTTCTATTGCCCGAACCTGGGCAAAACCCGGTCGCCAGTCGTCTGCTCCGGCCAATTTTAGATATATGTAGCAAATTGGAGACTTCACACATTGACCCGTAACCTGAAATTGGTCCACCATGCAAGCTTGGAATGGTTTTCTAGGCACATCGTCAAGAACATCAGGTTGCAATGGGTCCAACTTTCTCAAATGCCTGTTGTTTAGGTGGCGCACCATAATGTCATTAGCTTCAATGTCACCAAATCTAAGGCTAATATGACCTGAGGTTTCGGCTCCTTTTACACAGGTTGTTCCTATTGTCACTGCATAGCTGCAGTTTCCCTGCAATTTCGATCGTCAAAACTCATATACTGCATGAATATTCGGACTCCCCCAACCAAACAAGCTATAGTAGATAAGTCTCCCATCATGAGGAAGGATTTTTTGCATACATAATTAAGGACTTGAACTCGATTGTTTACCACACAACCAACCCAAAGTTGGTAAAGTAGACACAAAACTAAACAACGAGATCAAGAAGTATATATTGTTTACTAAAAAACAAACATAGATACGATGCTCAAAGAAAAAAAAAAAAAAAACAAACAAAAAATATGGTTGTTTATTACCTTGTTTTGTTGCAGCGGATCTTCATGACCTGCTGCTACTAAAACAATCAAGAGCCCACAGCATATGAACATGGATCCTCTGCGTCCCTCTATTCTCATTTTGCCCCTCGGTAGTTATAAGCCTATTCTTTTTGTTACCCATGAATGTTATATATGTGTGTATATATATGGCCTAAAAAGTTCATTCTTTTCTTCGCATTCTGAAAAGTTATATTCGACATAGCTTTGCAGAGTTGGAGCCTGAAGTTAACGTACGAATGTAATTAAGAGATTCTGAACTTTTTACGCCTATGGTTTGCTTTACTAGAGTTGTTAATGGGTTTAAGCATCTTTTTATTGATCCTAATCTCATAGTAGAAGCGAGGTCCCCCCATTATTTGTATCGACCAAAAAACAAAGTCTCAGTATTAATCCTAACTTCCTGTTTTTTTGATTTTGTACAGCAGGAAGCTAACTTGGTGGCCCGTAATATAGCACGGCTGACAGCCCCTTTTTGTTCCGGCTTAGCCGTTATTGATGTCCCTCCGAATGTAATTAAGTCCCTCCTCTTGGAGGATAGGGAGTTGACAGGGTTATGACCCCTTGTTTTGTGTTTTGTTTTGGCCACCCTGTCTATTTTGTAACACTTCACACTCATTAATATACTCCCGCCTTCCCGGTCTTCGACCAAAAAGTAATGCCATGTAATGTTAGTATTGTAAAGCCTTCCCTTAAACAATCTAAGTTTTTGAGTTGTGTTGATTCTTGGGTTAATTATATTTTACCCCACCTAAACTAAAAACCCCCCAAATTCAACCACCTGTATTACACCTCCGTTAGGTTTTGTGAGCTTTTTTTCTGTTTGACAGAGATGGTTAAATTTGGGGGATTATAGTTTAAGTTGTGATTTATTTTTGAGAATAATTTTAGTTGGATAAAATGTAATTAACCCGTTGATTATTCAATGCCATTTTCTGTATACTGTTTGACATATAATAAATTACTTATCTTTTTTATCATGTGTACTGTCTTACTTCATCTATATAGATTTTCAATATGAAAAATGTGGATTTTATATTGGAAAATGTGGATTTTCAATATGGAGAATGAGGATTAATATTGGAAAAATGTGGATTTTCCACTTTTTTAGAAAATTTTCCTTTTTGTTGGGACATTGATCTTGCTTTTTTTTTTCAAATTTTAATAATCTATTTAGTTATTAAATTTGTATACTACTTGCATTTGTAGAATTGTTATATAACTAATTTAGTATCTTTAATATTTATATTATTGAAGGGCCAGAGCATTGCCAATTTGCGTATTCTGTCTTGCAACCTCTGCTTACAAACCTTCCATGATAGATTCTCATGGGTTAATTAATTAGTCAAAATATTAAGCAATAATTTTCATGAGTTAATTAATTAGTCAAAATATTAAGCAATAATTGGAAAAACTTATGACCATTTTATTAACCAAGAGTATTTATTATCCGAGTTTCTATTGAGCTTAAAACAAACTATGTTTATTAAGCCCAACGAATGATTCCGGCCATCATGAATTACCAACCATCAACTTTTTTTTTTTTGTTTATGTAAAAAACCAACAACAAACTTACACAACCCGACGCCAAGCTTCCTCCGAAACCGCAATTCTGGAACATCACCATCAACAACATATACACCAAGAACACTCACCCCAGATCGCTCGTCAATCCACAATGAAAGAACACGAAACCCAATTAATAGAAATTCGTCAACAGTTACATGAGGGGAGGAGGAAAAAAAAGAAGGAAGGAACATCGAAGGCGACGGTTTACCTGCACGGCCCGAGTCACAGCAGCGGCGACTGGGTCGAGCTCTTAGCTCTCTGAACTTCGGGGCGGAGTTGGGAACACAACCTCCCGATTCCAGGCTCTGATCTCTGGAGCGACAGCTGTAGTGGTGGATTTGAGGAGGACGCGAGAAGGAGACAGGAAGGGCAGCGCGACCCTTTATCCGTTTGCTAACAACGGTGTAGGCGGCGGTTACATGGGCGGCAGAGGACGAGTTGCAGAAGAGAGGTCTGAGAGAGAGAGAGAGAGAGAAGAGAGATGGGTGCGTATGTCTCGGAATCGAAATCCGAAGCTCGGTTAGCCTTAATCAAGGAAAGGGATGTTTTCGTATTTTTTAGATCAAAGAGAGGAAGAGATTGAATGAAAAACAAATTATGGCAACAAATAAAACTAAAATGAGCTAAAATAAATCAAATAAATAAAGTGGATACGGGAGTAACAAGAAAGAGACGGCAAAAACACCAACACGTAAATCACATATACAGGGTCCGTACTATTTGAAAAATATCGTTTGGAGGTCTATACTATTTTTTGTCCCTTTTACGGGTCTATACTCTTATTTTTCGTCCCTTTTAGGGGTCTCGGGCAGTCCACGTCATCAGTGGTGTTAAGTGTAAATTATCTTTTAGTCAAAATCTTTATTTTAGCTGACAAAGTTTTCATTTGTAGTCCTTATTATATATTTGTTGTGCGGTATATCATCTCTTTGATGATTGGTTGTATATATTCTTTTTTACGACGATTCTATATAAACAATGTAATAATAATGATTTGGTTGCTAGGATTTCACCGTTAAATTATCAGATTTTGATTTTTTTTAAAATAAATATCAGATGTTGGACTTTCGTGATATATACAGAATGTGCTAGTAGTATACACAAACCTTAGTATTTCCAATTTCGAATTTTATACTGATACAAATTTTTTTCCCTCTTAGGATCAATAACATGCCAATCCTACAGTGTTGGCTCTCTTTTTTTTTTTTTTAACCCAATAATATGGGCTGATAAAATCTACCATATGTCATGGTCATGTGATTCATGTTAAATGTTTTTGGTCTGCTAATAGGTTTGGGCTTTCAACAGAAAGAAAAAGAATTGTGGGCTTTTTGTACTTTAACTCTATCATTTCCGTGCATCCAAAGAGGTTGGATACATGTGATATGTCATGGGGATTTTTTTTTTTTTTTTATGATGCTCCACTACTTCTTATCCCATCATATTATAATCGTTGGATACGATAATTTGAAGGTAACAAAATTTTTTCCCTTTTCATTTATATTTTTATTTGTACGAAAAAAATATTTTGAGTAAGAATTCATCCAAGATGTGGTTAGATTCTGATTATTACGATAGTCTTTATATACTTTTCTTTTTTTGGTAAGTGATGTTGACTTTCATTAATGTGAAGTAGATAATGATTATAAAAAGGCTGATTAAAAAAAGGAGCCTAGCTAAAAAGACAAAAAGCTAAGAGAGAAAATTCAACGCGTCTTTCACGCATCACCCACCTGAAACACAGAAGCCTACGTGCCCCTTCTCCCCCAGCGAGTGCGGCAGCTTCGACGTCCCCGCCCGTCGCCATGGCTTCGCCGGCATGCCCCGATGACGTGGAGACGGCTGTGGACAGAGCCACCCGCAAGGTCAGAAACCGTGACCCAACAGGCAGCCCCGTCCAGCGGAATAGATCCCGCTCAAGAGAAAGAATGGCCGGCGCTCTCCCCTCCTCTGACCGGCTCCGATCTATGACGAGGTCTCGGGATGGCCAGGCCGGTAGAGAGGAGAATGACGAAGCTGGTATGGCGAATTCGGGTATGGTGGTCGATTCAACTATGCCCCATCCAACCCCGGTAGGCGCCTCTACTCACCCGGAGGTTTCCACCCCGGTCGATGGACCGGCACCTGCACTGGAAATTGCCGGACAGAGGACCTCACCTATTGGGCAGGGACCTGCTACGGATTCGGCGACAAATCCTGCCCCTCCCGATGTGCATATGACTGACCCCGCCACTGACCGGATCCGGTCCCCCCCCACAATCTACAACCAAGCCGGACCAGCCTCAACGACCGCCGCACCAACTGACTGTTCCAGCAACCACGCTCACCGTTACAGCAGCCAATAGCACACTCCATCCACCCGGGTCAAATGAGTCACCGATTACTCCACTTGTAGGGCCTTTGCCCAGTGACCCAACCCGGCTTGGTTCAACCGGGTCGACCCAACGCCCCCAACTCATCACAGTGCTGACTAAACCGGAGGGTACCGAGGAGTCCATGGAGGATGTCCGCCCGAGTTACCGAGACACCCTCTTTACCGGCTCCAACCCGCTATACCAATCCGACCCGTGGGAACTCGAGGGGGAGGCTGATTACGAAGAAGGAGATTTGATGGTGATTGAACATGATGGCGCGGAGAATTTAGTGTTATCTGATCCTTTTAAAGCCAGATTGGACAAGCAATGGGAAAATGCAGTTGTTGTCAAATTATATGGACGATATATTGGCTTCACAGCTCTGCGTACAAAACTGTTCGAGCTTTGGAAACCAACCGGTTCAATCAAGATCATAGACCTCGAGAATAACTTTTATTTGGTAAGATTCTGGGAATCTCAAGATTATTTGCATGCCCTGACCGATGGATCTTGGTTCATTTACAGAAGCGTTCTCAGCGTGCAACCTTGGTCCCCTAACTTCCGAGCTTCATCCGGCAAAATTGACTCCATCGTCACCTGGATTCAGTTCCCCGACTTTCCAACCAACCGGTACCATTCCCGGATTATGCGGGAGCTCGGCAACATGGTGGGTAGAACGGTCAAGCTCGATGGTAACACTTCTAACCCCACTAGAGCTAAATTTGCAAGAGTAGCTGTTTGTCTTGATTTAACGAAACCTCTCAAGGGAACAGTATACCTTGAAGGGGAACCGTTAAAGGTTGGATATGAAGGATTGCCAGATATTTTTTATTTCTGTGGGAAACTTGATCATAACATTCTAGCCTACCCGGTAGCCCCGCATACTCAGGGAGGCAAGGTTGTGCCCACCTCTGCATTGTCAATGTCTTCTGGGGAGCCAAATGTCTCGACAAACGATGGGCGGGGGAAATGGATGAATGTCCCTCGAAGGTCTAGGCGGCCACCCCAGCATCCAATTAATGGTCCCCTGGCTTCCCCATTAGCCTCCCATTCTAACACTCTACCCAACAGATTTCAAGTTTTAAGTCGTCCTCGACCTGAGGACTCTGAGGTTATCATTTTCCCGACCCCGACTATACCCATCCCACCGATACAAACCACACCAAATGTCTCCCTAGAAATACCACTTGTACCTTCCCCTCCTCCTCCAACAACAAATGATGATGCGACCCATTCCCAGCCAGAACCTCCCCCAGCTCTACCTACACTCCAAGATTTCATAGGGGAAGGGTCACTCAAACGGTCCAAGAATAAGCTTTCTACCCGAATCCCAAAGCAATCCAACAAAAAAGCTCAACCCTTGAAAATCTCGAAGCTTACATCCAAGGAAACCCCCAAAAGACAATCCCTTCAAGATGTTTCCAATACCAGCACCTACCCGTCTACCTCAGTTGTTGTCCAATCCCCCATCGGACCGGTCGCCTCCCCTCTTCCTTCCCCCGACATCTACCCCGTTGTCTCTAACAACTTCAATCATCCAGCCCCACCCCGACCCCGTAGAAATCAGAACCACACGGCAGTAGTCCTTGCAGAAGACTGCCATCGCATGATTTTCTCCCCCGGTGCATCCAGCTCCGGTGTGAATATGGATCGGCCGCCAGATACTTCTCATCCTCGTTGACCAGTCACGTCCCTGGTTGTATACATCCAGTCTTTGTAGTGTTTGTTTCAGCAGTCCATGTTGTTTCTGTTCCCTCATCATGTATTACTTTTACTATGATTGTCATGTCTCTTGTATAAGATAGAAATCGATCTGAGCTAACGGCTTCTAACCATGTACCTAGCTCACGTATATTTTTAATATACTTCCCGGTTTCGACCAAAAAATGTGAAGTAGATCGTAGTATCGTACAACATCCGTTAGCGCTATATCCAAGATATGCAGAGGAGCATCCTCAATATATCTACACATAGAAGTATTGGTTCTTGCTAGTTGAGCAAGGGCATGTGCAATACAATTGCCTTGTCTTTTAACATGCGTAAACAGAACAGAACGAAATTTTGAAGCTAGAATGATAATGTCATTAGCTAAAACATTAAAGTATGAAAAAGGGGGAGCAGGGTCGGTGTAATTGATGGACTAATGGCGAGCAGTCTGACTCAAGAGTGATGTCCTGTAAACCCAAATGTCTAGCCATTTCCATCGCAAAAATTGCAGCTTTAGCTTCTTCCAGGTCAGGGGAGGAGATTGAGGTGACTTGCTTATATACTTTTCTTAACAATCATTACTCTTCTTAATAAGAAGAAGTTACCTAATAACTTTATAAGTACATGCTTGGAGATTTGATAAGAGGTGGACCTATTAACTTAGAGATTAATTAAACAATTTGTTTATATTAAGGTCAACCTATTAGTTGGAGTGGTCTTGTATTGTTTTTGGTCACTTGTATAATTGAATGGATCGACATGGTATATATTGATAGGATTGTTATCATGTAGAGTATTTGTTTAATTGTAAAAAGGTCAACCTAATTAATTGAAGGGATCAACATATTGTAATTTAGGTTGCTTATTTTTATTCAACTATTGAATTTTAAGATGCTAATTTGATTTTTAGGTGGATTAAGATGTTAATATGTTGGGATTGATTATAGCTACCAACCTATCCATATTGAACTATTAAACTTTTTGACCTCCAAATCTAGATTGTCCTCCAAATCTATGCATATATATATGTATATATATATATATATATGTATATATATATATATATGTATATATATATATATATATATATATATGTATATATATATGTATGTATGCATTTATTTGCTTAAGAGATTTGCGACTTATGTTATTGTTATTTTTTCAGATAACTTTTAAACGGATAAAGTGGATTTTTGTCTCTCTACTCTCTTTGGATTTTAAATGTGGTCATTATATTTAGTTTTCATGGATTTTATCCACTTTTAAACACTAAGTTGGTATTCGTTATTATTGCATGGCTTAGTTAAAATAATAAAATATTAAAACATACTAAAACTCATTTTAGTAAATAACAACTCCAGTGCTTGATAAATAGTGATGGATGGTTATACTTTACTAGTACTATGAAATTAGTCAATCTTTTTTTTTAATAATAAGTTGGTCTATCCAATAAGTCTATATAGATTTTCATAATTGTATCACAAATATAATAAAGTAAGTAATCCCAAATCTGGGCATCAACTTATTTTTTGGTTTCTGTTTAAAAAAAATTATTTTTTGGTTTAATAGATTGTTTGAACTTTGGTCATTGTTGGTTGATGGTGGTTTGCTTACTGGGAACAAAATTGTGAGGTGGATTTTTATTCTGGGTTCGGTGTCGGTTACCGACGGAATAAACCGGTTATTGTCGGTTTCGGTAGGTTGGTATATTATAATAATTATAGTAATCGGTAGGGGTGTAAACGAGCCGAGTCGAGCAAGTTAAGGAATCCCAAGCTCGAGCTCGAGCTCGAGCTCGATCGAGCTTGTATATTTGAACTCGAGCTCGAGCTCGTTAGAATTTGCCATTACTCGAGCTCGGCTCGTTAAAGCTCGTTAAGGCTCGTTAAGTAGTGGTTTGCTTCGGTAGCTAGATCTCAGCTCGTTAGAGCTCGTTAACGCAAGCTCGTTTAAGCTCGTTTAAGCTCGATTATTGTTAAAATAGACAAATCCAAAATTTTAAACACTCCAACACTTAATGAAAGATGAGCAAAAAATTTCAACAAAACACTCCATGAATAAACCATGGCAACAAGCTCCAACACCATCTATGCTGCCCAAAACCTCTAATTTTTTTCCTTAAAACAAAAAAAAAATCACACAAAAACAATAGCACAGGACGATCTCCAAAACGGTTAACTAGCCACAAGAGAGTGATGTGTGCATTGTATCTTCATAATCATGCAGCACCTGCTCCCTCCTCCAAAGCATTCGGTCAAAGTGCCCACCTAGTTTTCACAAGAACCCATCAGTTTAGAGAATATCAAGATCCAAACCTATAAAAAACTAACAAGGGTAACTTGTAAAGTTCCAAATCTGGAAAAGCAACGAGGGAATTACCATTCCCAGATTATCCTTGAATGATTGAAAGAAAATCAAAGGACCCAGTGAAATATTAACAAGGAAAACAAATTGAACAGGCTCATGGTATAGAGCAATACAGGATACAGGTTCATTTCAAATAGTGAAGAAAACGACACTGTTAAAACATACAGAGTTGGGGAGGCCGGACAGTGAACTTTTGCTATTAGTTGTCTAACTCATAAACTTGCATAATTGCATCCTATAACAGACAAGCTTCTTAGAAGACTTAAGTCATCTCTATGATTAAACATTATCATGGACACAAAATTGGTTGCCACCTTGGTGCTACTGCTAAATAATATCATAAGCAATTTCTGTAATAGTCAAACTCTCTCAGGCTGCTGAATTTAACTAATTACTAGGTTTGGATTCGTTTATATGCTAGTAGAAAATATTCCCCTTCCACATCAACTTAGGCAGATCTCATGTGATGTAAGGGGATAGAAACAATAGGAACGTGGGAATTTTAAACAAATCTGTCAAAGACGTGCGAATCAAATTCAATGACTAAGATGCAAGATCAAGCTTAGTTGCAGAGCCAAAACCAGTAAACAGCTGAAGTGACCTCTTTTACTACCATATATAACAACATACAGAATCAAACATTAGATTAGCAAAGGCAAAGGGCAAACATAACAGGGGGTGGGAATACAAGAGCAAAGACGCTTAGAAAATTTAGTGGGTAAATACAAAAAAAGGAAAAAAAACTATTTGCTATTAAGAGTTTGGGGCAATTAGAAAGGCAAAAGGAATTGACCTGCAATCATTGGCGAAGGTTGCGAACTTGAAGGCACAAAAGCAGAGTAAATAACGTCAATCCAAAATCTAAAACAAGAACTAAGTAGACTAAACACCATCATGGTTGACAACTCTTCATGGGCTTGCCTACATCTCCAACATGGTTGACAACTCTTCATGGGCTTTCATTGAACAGTTCACTAACCAAAGTATGATGAAGAATTCTAGATTGGCTCTCTCTTGTCATAGATCATCCGTTTTCCTAATGGCAAGAATCGTAAAGAACAATAAGCTTACAAACAAACATAGATAAGATACAGAATAAATCTAATGGAAAGGGCCATAGTACTATAAACAGAAAACAATAGTAAGGAGGAGAGCACTTACTCCTTTTGAATCCTTGGAGGAATACCAAGCCCGGTCCTTATATTTGCACCCACCTCCATTAGGTCCTCTACCTGCAAAAGCTCGTGAATTCAGACAGTGAAGCATAAACAAACCCCGCAACTCACGTGTACATATGTTATCTGATTAATAGTCAACTTTCACTGAAGTAAACATAAAAAGTAAAGAGAGAGTGAGAGAATCAAAGTTTTTTAAAAGACCTTGTGGATGCCGGAGGCTTGAAGTCCAGCTACGGAGGCCGAGGCGGCGGAACCGACAAAAAGGGATGCGACGGCAAAGGCTTTAAAGGGCATGAGACGAGAGTCTCCGGCTATGTTGCGTGCAAGACAAAGTTCAAATCAAACACGAGAAAGGACTCTGAGTTTGACCTCGCAACAGAAAATTTTGTATAACCAACTACAAAAAAAATACATATATAATAAAACAAAAACAGAGAAGCAAACATGAGAAGAGCGAGTACCTGTGGATAATGGGTTTCTAAATGAGCCAAAGCCACGGCCACAGAATTTGCTTCAAGAGGCCACCCACGAATCCGAGGAAGTTAGACTGGAGAGAAAGAGAGAGCGATAGATAGAGAGAGGACTTGGCGGGGGAGATTTAGGGAGGAGGGAGAATTGGAGAAAGAGATCCGGTGGCGGTGGGCTGTGGCGAGCCACTGTCGAGGTGGTGGCCGGCGGTGGATGGATGTCTGGGTGACTGGGTTTTGTCGTGGAAAGGGAAAAGAACTAGAGCTTGGAAGTTGGAGGAGATTGGGGCTTTTTTTGTCTAGGTATTTAGTAGACTTTAGATAATAGACAATTAGTTTAGTTAGGCATCGTGTTTAAGCATTACTGTTATATTTTATTTTATTTTTTAATTTTAACTTTCATTAATTTAATTGGGCATTTATTTTTTTGGGCTTAACAAGGACGCATGGCCCAACTTCTTACCCAAACATAGGGCCCATATCATTATAATATTATATTATGGAAAAGTTCGATAAGGCTCGCGAGCTTCACGAGTCGAGTACTGGTAAGCTCGAACTCGGCTCGATAGCCTTTCAAGCTCGACTCGAGCTCGGCTCGAGCTCGATAAGCACGAGTCGAGTTCGAGTAGCCGCCGAGTCGATTCCGAATAGTTCGCGAGTAGCTTGACTCGCTTACACCCTTAGTAGTCGGAGAGGGCATTACCAAATACCAATCCAGTTTTTCGGTTCGAAATTTTACGGTACGACCGCTAAGTATTACTTTTAAATTTTTGCACAAAAACGATGCCGTAATTAAATTGTTTGTTCACCGTTTTGCTTCTTTCCTCTTGCAGCCAAACTTAAGCTAAATCCACCAAATTTTCTCTCGATTGTTCCTTCAAAGCTCTTTCTTTTGCCGCTTTGTCTCGGCTGGCGCCACCACTCTCCGTCGTCTGACCAGCCGCTGCTCTCCCAGGTATTAATCGGCCCCGTTATAATTTGTAGGACACCGCCTAGTCTCCACGGGCCAGACAAGGAAACGACAATTCTCGCTCACTCTGGCTTTTTGCTAGGGTTTTTGTCTTTATCTTATCCTTACTCTCTAGGGTTTCGCTGACCGTGATTCGCTCCCATCGCAATCATGCCTCGGTCTGCTCTCTCTACCCTATACCTTCCAATTTATCATTCTCTGTTGCTTTTTTTTTTCCCCCCTTTTGACATTGATTTTTGGAATTTTTGATTCGCAGGTATTACTGTGACTACTGCGACACTTATCTGACCCACGATTCGGTGAGTTACCTTCCTTCTCTGGACCTGATTAAATTTCTATTTGGTTTCATCTGTTTTGCTTGGTACAAGCCTGCGATATGTGTAGTGGTTTTTTTATTTGATCTGCTTCCGTATTGTTTTATGTGTTCTGTATTCTTTACTCGTGGAATGTAAACAAAAGCAATGCTGATAAGTTCAGAGATGTAATGCGATGAACAACTGCATCTCCATATCCATATGAACTGATGGGCTTCTTTTTTGTATATTTCAGCCATCTGTTAGAAAGCAGCACAATGCGGGTTACAAACACAAGGTGTGTATCTCTTGATTTTCTTACTGTGCGCTTGTTTCATAGTTTATCGATTTTAGCATACTGAGTCGATGCATGACGCCAGGCAAATGTCAGACAATACTATCAGCAGTTTGAAGAGCAGCAAACACAAAGTCTAATTGACCAGAGAATTAAGGAACATCTTGGTCAAACTGCAGCATACCAGCAGGTTGGAGCTGCATACAATCAACATATAATGGCAAGGCCCCGTCTTCCCATTCTCCCAACACCTATGATGCCAAATGCACAGTTGCCGGGCAGTGCACCGTTAATGCCTGGGATTAGGCCTCCTATTTTGCCGAGACCTGTTGGCGGTCCAGGTAAACTTCATTCTTGTTCATTTTTCTTTCATGCAAAGTTGCCCTCTGTGATGACTTCTTAGTGGTCAAGTTTGCAAGTCTTTCCTATGCCTCTCTTCTTGTTTGTTGGTGGCAACTCTGAATTTCCCCTTTTGGCATCCCTAAGAAGAGTTTCTTTTCCTGAGAGTCATTAGCTTGTCTTATTAGCCATTTAGAACTGTGTAATTCATCATTTACTTGCTTCTCAATCAGATGTGTCCATGTACTATTTTGCATATACAGTCATTCCTTTCTGCTGGTCGTTACATGGCAAGCTCCCAAGTTCCATATGTTTTGGGATATTTCCTTTGACAGCAAGGATGTCTGAATAATTGAGTCCTCGTTTTGATAGGATATCCACCCGGTCCAATGATGCCACCAATGATGGCACCGCCTGGTGCTCCTTCCTTGCCTGGTCAGTTAAACGGTGCTCCAAGGCCTCCAACAATGATGGCTCCAACATCTGTTCCTGGAAGCACAGCGCCATCTGGTCCGCCTGGTGGTGCCCCTATGATTCCACCCCCTGCTTATCAAGCAAATCCACCAGCACCTACTAGTGGAAGCTTTGATAGTTTCAATGTCAATGCTCCAGCCCCTGAAACTAATCATTAGTCTTATCAAAGAGGTGTTTTGATTACTGGTAATCTATGGAACTTGTTTTGATGATTACTTATTATTATATCTTTTTATTGTTGAAGTTTAGTCATAGTTAGAAGTATCCTCTTCTGTAATGAAATCTGGACTGAACCTTTGCTTGTTTCTGACTTGCATGGAACTTGAGCACTGTAGGGAGATGTCTTTGTTTTATTCCTGGAGCTAAAACCCACAAAGTGGATTTCATTTTTGCATAGTCACAATCTGACTTTCCTATATTTGCATCGTTGAGGGTTTGTCTTCATGGCTTTATTGTCAATTCTTTTGCTGCAGGTGATGAGAATTGAGGTACGAGACACTCTTCTCACACAATGTGATGCTCATCCCGTTTATAATATTCCGCATGATGATGCATTTTTTGTGGTGTCAATGGCAGAATGGTTGTATCATCATCTTTTTACATTAGACTAACTATCGTGGAAAACCATATAGATTCAGCTGAAAGGGACTGCTGTTGTTAGCATTGAAATGCTGATTTTAGTCATCTAGCATCAGTTGCCAGGATTAGAATGTAATTGTTTTTACGTTACTAGATTTATCGCAGCCAGGTCTGGTATAAAGTTATGCTTGGTTTCAAATTATGCAGTTTACATTTAGTAGTACCAATTTCTCATTGCAAATCTTTCTGTGAGAACGAACTTCATACTTAAACATGACACTTGGGGCGCTGTTTAAGAGTTGCAGTATACTAAAAAGGAATACTTTTAGTTTCCCTCCAGTAGACCCTGCGGCGTATGCACTTTTTGTACATAGGGAAGCCAGTTCATCTTCTGAATTTTTCGGGGAATTTGGCTTTCTAACTAAGCTTAGACTTATAAGACATGTTTTTGCTCATGTTTGCTATGAGGTTTTCTGTTTGCAGAAAATGCTAACATGACTCGCTGATTAAATACCATCATGTTTTCCAACAAGTACTAAACAAGATAGTACTAGATTGGACCATAATATCCAAAAGTATTGGTAGAACTCAAGAGAATTCCACTTCGTTGTCTTCATGGTGCCTCACTCAGTTAAGTTAAATCTTGATTACTTATTATCAATGGCTGTTGGCTAGAGTGGTTACAAGCTCAGTATTTTTCGGGTAAAGTTTTGAATCCAAATGCTATTTTATATATGAAAAATACTGCTTTATAGGAGCGCCTCGCAATGTCCAATTTTGAGTTAATTGGCTCTTTCGATTGGACCAGACATCGAAGAACAAACTCCAAACTCCAGCCTAGTAAACAGAACTAACACTGAAAGGAAAGTTGGATATAGATGCTCTCTACCTATGTATCTACAGTAGGGACCGAGCGCCTATAATTTTCTCCTTGCACCAGGCAAGCAAGTAAAATAATGCTTCTGTGGAGGGAAGAATATGACTGGGTTGGCGCGGTTAGCATTGTTAAAGCGACTTTTGAAGCAATTATCCTCCGTTTCCCTTTCTTTATTTGAAGCTGGTGAAGTCTATATCTGTGGGTGCTGCAATATAGCTTGCTTATTGATGCTGGCCATTTAAACTTATACTCCTTTGGGTAGTATATGATAAGGGACTCTATAATATGCCATAAATCATCTTTTTTTAGAATATAATTATCATATTTCTCTTGATTGATAAAGAGTAAAATTGAAAAATTAAGAAATTGTGAACAAACTTACAATCCCAAAATGAGGACATAGAATCTTTTTTCTTAAAGAAAATACATGCACATTCAACCGCTTTCAGATGCGATAATCAAATCATTCATCCTCGGACATCTGCCAGGTGACGAACAACTCTATAACATGTCAATTCGTAATTAAAGTAGAAATTTTAATTATGCCAATATCGGCAAAAATCAATACTGCAGGCAGGGAGTCGTCTTCTTTGACGGGCTTGTTTGATTTGTAAAAGTACCAAATAAAGAGTGATCAATATGTATCTCCTAATTATAACAGAGAGTTATCTTTGTCATAGGAAAATTTTGGCAACTTCTTGCATTAAGATCTATCGCAGGGCTTTAGAAAATGGCAGAAAAGGAGTAGGTAGCTAGTTATGTTCCACTCTAATGTGACACATTAACGAATATTAGCTTGTTATTATAATAAAATGCTTCCTGAAGTAAGATAAAGAAGTAACACTAATTGCAATTAATATGAATTTAAGTACGTACAATCACTCAAGGGATCTGGGCCTTAACTTGTTATCGTTTCTTTTTTTAGAAAATAATAGAATGTTGGCCTAGTTGGTATCTATAATATGTCTTTGCTTGAGAAAAAAATTCTCAGTGAGGGATCTCATTTTTGGGATAATGCTATTCCCACATTTGTACTCCATGCTTTTCAGCACGACCTGATTTCATGCAATTAAAATTCTTCGATTCTCAAAAAAAAAAAAGAAATCTATAATATGTCTTTGCTTGAGAAAAAAATTGCGTCAAATGAGGTTCCCCGACTATTCATCTATGTCCTGTTAACAAAACGGAAAAAACTATACCCACACACATCTAACCATAAAATGATTAACCATAGAAAACCCTGGTATATGCTTCATCACAAAGCATTAGAGTTTAATCAATGTGGGTTGGTTCAAGTGGTAAGCGACTTGTTCGCGAGGTCTTGAGTTAACCGGATGGGGAAAAAAAAAGAAAGCATTAGAGTTTCCGTTATGGTACGGATGCTGCAAGCATTTCATTCATTATCTTCAACCTTGATGTTTATACTCTCTTAGTATTCCTGCTCATCGAAATTTTATTGGTTTCCTAAGACTCTTTTGCACCGTTTGAGGAACATAATTAAGTTTTTTTTTTTTTTTTTCTGGTGAGACGTAAATTTTGCATATAAAGAATTGGAAGGAATAGCATGGAATTTATAGATGTCCCGTCAATTCGATTGAAGAACAGTAAGGAACATATACAATATAGAATTGAAAAAAAAAAAAAACAGAGGAACATATACCATATTAATATCGTAACATGAAGTTTTAGGTGGTCAAAGAAATTTGTCTTTTTTTGTTTTGATAGTTACTCTGGCTAACAACCAGTGATGCTGAGTATATAGGTAATGGCCATGAAGATATTGCATTTTTCCTAATCAATATAAACTATTGCATGTCAATTAAACTAAACTGCATTCTCATACACATATAGGCAACAGCAAGAACATCATCAATACAGACCAAAAGGAGCAGCTAGGCACTTGGAGTACCCATAACAGGTCTCTGTACCTCGCCTTTGTTGTTGTGTTAAGAGGGAAACAGAAAAAATGGGTGCTCCAATGCTTCCACTGCCAGCATTTCTGGGAATGCTTCTCTTCACGGTTATCACCTTCTGTCTGCTCCCTGAGCCTGCACTTGGCATAACCAGGCATTACCATTTTAACGTACGTATCATTTCATATATGATCACTATATGTATATATGCCATTGAGAACTAATTAATTTCCATGCTGCAGTTTTGGTAGTGAGTATAACATGAGTCCAATTCAACTTGTTTCTGATGCCATATTGTAGATAACCTTGCAAAATGTGACACGCCTGAACCACACCAAGAGCATGGTCACAGTGAATGGACAGTTTCCCGGGCCTCGGATAGTGGCAAGAGAGGGTGACCGTCTCCTTATCAGAGTGGTTAACCATGTCCAAAACAACATTACTATCCATTGGTACTGATAGATCATATATATAGCCAAATCTTAATGTTCATGATCTAAAATAAACCTTCCTTACGTAGAATGATTATCTAAGCAGCAAAGTTATGGTGTTGGTGGGTACTCTACAGGCATGGAGTTCGACAGCTTCGGTCCGGTTGGGCGGATGGAACCGCATATTTAACCCAGTGCCCCATACAAACTGGGCAGAGCTATGTGTACAACTACACTATCGTTGGCCAAAGAGGCACTCTTTGGTGGCATGCTCATATCTCCTGGCTAAGGTCAACCCTCCACGGTCCTATAATTATTCTTCCCATGCCCGGTGTTCCTTACCCTTTTCCCAAACCTCATAAGGAAATCCCCATCATCTTTGGTAATGAATCTACCTAAATGCAATGTTTCCCATTAATTTTTGTCTCTCAGTTTGCTGATCAACTATATAATTTTATTTTTTTGTACATATTAATCAACTATATATAACTTAAAGCTTCAAAATTGCAGGAGAGTGGTTTAATGCAGACACCGAGGCAATCATCAGTCAGGCACTACAGACAGGTGCAGCCCCAAATGTTTCTGATGCCTTCACTATCAATGGACTTCCTGGGCCATTGTATCCCTTCTCTGCTAATGGTACATATATAAGCCTATATAGCTTAATTAACATGCTTGTATAAAAGTTCCTTAACCTAGATTCTCTGTTAATCACATATATATAACAAGTTTCCTTTTTCTTCCATATATATGATTGGATTGCAGATACATTTAGGCTAAAGGTGAAGCCAGGAAAGACTTATATGCTCCGCCTCATTAATGCTGCCCTCAATGAAGAGCTTTTTTTCAGCATAGCAAACCACACACTGACAATTGTGGAAGTTGATGCTGTTTATGTAAAACCCTTTGACACCAAGACCCTGCTTATCACCCCAGGCCAAACCACAAACCTTCTTCTTAAGACCAAACCCAACTTCCCTAATGCCACTTTTTTCATGCTTGCAAGGCCATATAGCACCAGCCGAGCAGCTATTGACAATTCAACCGTGGCTGGGATTTTAGAATATGAGTTGTCACCCAGTTCCATTCACTCTAGCTTCTCTATCAAAAGCCTCCCTCTCTTTAAACCAACTCTACCTTGCCTAAATGACACCGCCTTTGTTGCGAATTTCACTAGTAAACTCCGCAGTCTAGCAAATACACAGTTCCCTGCCAACGTACCCCAAAATGTTGACAAGAGATTCTTCTTCACAGTAGGCCTTGGGACAAACCCATGCCCGGAGAACCAGACTTGCCAAGGGCCTAGTAACACCACCATGTTTTCGGCCTCGGTGAACAACGTGTCGTTCGTGTTGCCAAGCAGAGCTGTACTCCAGTCACACTTCTACGGCCAGTCAAATGGTGTTTACACCCCTGATTTCCCTGCCACCCCAATGTTTCCATTTGACTATACTGGCAGCAACCCACCAAATAATACAATGGTGAGCAATGGGACAAGACTGGTGGTGCTTCCTTTTAATACTAGTGTGGAGGTGGTCATGCAGGACACTAGCATATTTGGTGCAGAGAGTCACCCTCTCCACTTGCATGGGTTCGATTTCTTCGTGTTAGGCCAAGGTTTTGGGAACTATGATCCTTACAAAGACCCTTGTGAGTTCAACCTTGTTGATCCAGTTTTGAGGAACACCGTGGGCGTCCCCTCTGGTGGGTGGGTGGCCATTCGATTCCTAGCTGATAATCCAGGTTGGTCTGGTATATTTAATTTATTGAGGTACATAAGTAGGAAACTATTTATGGAGCCTCACCCGTTAGCTTAGTTATAATATAATGGTCCGTTGATATATGGTAGTCGAGTCATTATGATCAAAATCAAACAGTTAAGTTTTTGAATCTCTGCACCTCCCACTGCCAAAATTCACTGTATTCTTTGGGATTAGTTTGATCATAAACAAAATGTACAATGACATGTTTTGGTATCACCATAAAACTTTTACACATTGCTTAGCTTTAATAAAAATCAAATGAAATTTTAGTAAACTAATTAACTAATGATGGTATATATATTGATGATGTGAACAGGGGTATGGTTTATGCATTGCCACCTGGAAAGCCACACAAGCTGGGGAATGACGATGGCATGGCTGGTGTTGGATGGAAAGCTTCCTAACCAAAAACTGCTTCCTCCACCAGCAGACCTTCCCAAGTGCTGAGCTACTAGCTACCATCTCTATAAATATATTGTCACCAGAAGCTGCCCAAAACTGTTCTTTTTTTTTTTTCCAAGTTTTGCAACATATTATATGTTAATACTTTGGTTACTCCCATTTTTCCATCGAGCAAAACTGATTCTGAATAATTGTTTGTCTACACGAACTGAGCTGAGGGAATGGAAAAGAGTGAAACAATTTTTGTAACATCTGAAGTTCTCCTATTATTAATATTATTATGACAACATGAACAATTGAATCTAGGCAAGAAAATATTGGCCAAAAAAGTGATAGCAACATGAATTTTTTTGGATTTACTCAGTTGCCCTGTTTTATTTTGAACCCCAAGTACAGAGTTCCACAATGCTACACTATGAAAGTATATAAAACACAAATAATCTATAACTAACAAAGTGTGTTTATGGATGAAAAACTCGATTTCTTCAGAGTTCTAGTTATTAACTAAAGAAAGGAGAATACTAATTAATCAACTTTGTTTTTGTCCAAAAACATTTGAGACTGCTTCTCATAGCGAAATCCGGCCTTCTTGGAGTCGTCTGCTGACCATATGAATATACCATGAAGTTTGTTCGCCTCTCTAAGCCTGTTACAAGCTTCAAAGAACCCATTTTCAGGACTCAATCCCCCGCTGTTATCTGTACCGAAGCTAACCAGGACGTTGACTCCTTCATAATTGGAGCTCTGTTCCTTGAAGTACTCCATGAACTGAGGCACGGTTGTCCCCTTCTTATAGGCATAAAACTGAAAGTTAACATAGTCTATGAGATGACCATACTTCTTCCACAGGGCCAAGTAATATGGTTGCACAGAATCACTTTCGTAGGGGGCTATTGATGCAAATGATACAATGCCTTGTTGCTTAAGGTAGAAGAGAAGCCGTCCTATGCACTCAGCAAAAGTCTCCGGATCGGTACTGAAATGTTCGTAGTCAATGTCAATTCCGTCCAAGTTGTATGTTTTCACTATCTCCGTTATGGATTGGATAGCGTTTTGAACCCAAGAGTTGATTGATCTTGGATTGAAGTATACATTGTGGCGATCTTGAACGGTGTCACCTCCAAGGCTCATTGCTACCTTGACATTTGAATGGTGTGCTTTGATGGAGGAGACACTTGAGGGGGTAAGGTGATGTGTGTCCCAAAATACATTGAAGTTGCCATTGGTTGGTGAAGGATGGGAGGTGGTGGTGTAGTCAATGGCAAAGGAGAGAATGAAGTGAAACTCCACGTTGGGGTTAATGGGTACATCTGAAAATGTAACCCCTTTATCTTCAGCTCCAATATATTCCCTAAACAGCTTTGAGTTTGAAGGGGCAGCTGCTTGTATAAAAGGAAATGTAGTGAAAAGAACTAGAAAAAGGATATGAGATGCATCCATGACTGTGTGAGGTTGCGAAGAAGTTGTGCAGTGTTAAGGCATATTTATACAAAGTGAAGTGAATGGTACCAAATCTCATTACTATATGCATTATGCAAAAGTTGTAGCTTTGAATTGTCTCTTTGTTGTTGTTTCATCTTTGATTCTGCATGATACCTGCGGTGTGGGGTACTACTTAAGTCAAAGGAGCTGTTTATTTTATAATTGAAACTACCAAGGAGACGGCTACTATCATTTGGCAATATTATGATTTAGTTTATATGGTTGTATTGTAGGTGAAATAAGGTTCTATTCTGCCTATGATCATGACTTAATAACTTGCTCATGTGTTTAATGTCATCATTTAGTTGTTTTATGTAGCATGAGATAATTTGCTTGGCCAAAGGTGGCTTCCAAAAAAAAAATTTGGTTTTGGATGCTTTTCACTAGCCTACTAGCTCTGTCGGCTGGGCTTTTTTCTAGAAAAAAAAATTATTTGATGTATAGCTTCAATATATATGTATACATCAAATTGCTCTATTCACTTTTTCCTTGCAATTAGGACAGGGTGTAACAGTCCGGGTAAAATTTTTGATTTTTACCGGGACTGTAGAAGTCGTTTTACCGTGATTTACTGTTGAATTAATCTCGGGTAATTAATTCGAGGTAAATCGGTAGTCGTTTTTCGAAACCGAGAATTTTCCCGCGCTCGGGAGTGTCTTCCTAACTAACCGAGCCTCGGTTTCCAGTTCCGAGACTTGGACGACGTTCAGGGGAATTAATCGGATTTTCCGAGCCCAAGTTGTATTTTTGGACTCGGGACGGAATTTGTCGGAAAGACGGGAGTATCCCTGCGTCTACGAGATTCCGACGCGAGAATCCGGACCGGCCGAATGAGGCTTGCCCGAAGCCACTCTTCCTTCTCCTCTTTCCGTTCTCTTCCTCTTTCCCGGTTACGTTTCTTCTCCTCTTTCCCGGGTCTTCCTTCAGCCGCGCGGGCCCACCTCTCTTCTTTCTTTTCTTTCTTTTCCTCCCCTTCCTTTCTTTTCTCTTTTCTTTTCTTTTCTTCTCCATTTTCCTTCCTCAGCCGCCATGTCCCGTGACCACTTACCCCTCCACCACTCTCTTGTCCTTTCTTTCCTTTTTCCTCTTTAATTTCTTCCTTTCCACCCGTGAGTAGCGCCCCCACTCTATCTTCTCCCTACTCTCCTCTCTCTTTCTCCTCATCCTCTCTCTCCCACGCTCCTCCTCTGCAACCTTCTCTTTCTTTCCCTTTCTCTTCCCCTTCCTCCTCTCCTCCCCTGTACCGCCGACCTGAGACCACCCTCCACAAACCCGACCGTCACCATCCCATCCCCATCTACTCCTCCTCGTTGTCTCCACCCTCGCCGGCAGCCAAGCGATGACGCCGCCGCCACGACAAGCTCGGCATCACCGCGGGACAGAGCTCAAGTCTCCACCACCGCCCGATCTCCTCTCCCTCTGCCTCTGACGCGTCGCCGGCCAGACGAGGAGAGCCACCCGAGACCTCCTCTCCTCTGCGTCCTCTTCTTCTCCTCCCTTCCGTGCCGCTGCCGCTGCCTGCAGCCACGCCGCCCGTTGCCTTCCTTCCTCCTCAGCTGGGAACCGCCGCCGACGAAGCCAAGGCTGGGTGAGTCTCTGGCCACACCTCTTCTCCTCTTCCCCATCTTTAAACGATTTGAGTTAATTGATTGATTGGGTTGTTTTGCTTGTGGTGCTGTGGACGTTGGTGGGTCTAACTGCCTTACTCATCAAAACTAACACCCAACACTACCACCAACTACCTACCAGCTAACCACCCCACCTACTCTACAACTACCGCTCAATGAGAGCTCCGAAAACACGGCTGCAACCTGCTTCTGTGGAGTGTGGGGATTTCTGTTTGGGAACGTTCTGCCGTGAACAGTACCGGCCGGAATCCGGCGAGGTTCCGGTAGCCTCGGAAATTTTCCGGCGAGCCCGGAAACCGAACTTTGGGTAATTCCTTGGACCGTATGCATTGTTGAGCTCGGGTTTGGGCGGATTACAAGTTAGGCTCAGAAACGGGCCGATTGTGCAAGCCCATGTTCTCGGGACGAATACATTCTAACAGACTAAGAACGTTAATGAACCCGGACTCTTAATTGTTTAAATTAAAATAAAGATTTAATTTAATTAATCAAATATTAACCCTTAATTCCATTTATGTTTTGTAATTCGATTTATAATTTTATTCCTTGTTGGGCTATTAGAAAGACCTATAGTAATCCGGTTTATTTAATTCATACTTGGACTGTTAATAATTAAAGGCCCAAAAATACTTATTAACTTGATTTAGTTGTCAAATGTAAACTAAAAACATATATATGACTATCTATGAATTATAAACACATACATATAAATGACTATATATATATAACCTACTAAATTATGTTTAGCTAAATAAAGAAGTTACAATTTTATTTATCACATAAATATATATATGGTAAAATGGGAATTACCTACTATATATGTATAAATATGGTCACACTAGAAATACGTATAATCTAGTATCGATTATGTATAAATATACGTATATATACATGTATTTTAATATGTTTATGTTTTTCCCTTATCGACAAAGGGCTAGAAGGCCGGGATATCGGCCTGAACGTTCGGTTTTGGTTTTAATTTAAAAATTAAGTATAATCAGAGTATCGATAGGAAACTCGGTTTCGGTCTTTAATTTGAAATTAAGTATAAACGGTATAGTGAATAAAGAGGTTAATTTCATAATAAAGAAATTGGATATAAGGCAAGCCGTGTAACGATTTCTAAACTGGTATCATGCATAAACATCTTGTTGGTGCATTATAAGTGATTATTGTGTTCCTATATGCACATATAGGGTATCGGAATTTGACCGGATAGCAGTTTCAGAGACATACCAGGTGAGGATGGATAAACCTTGATATGTGCCCGTAATACTGTGTATGCTTTGTTGTTTGATTGAACCGTTGAAATGATCCTTGTTAGTTATTTGATTGCCATGAATGTTGTTGCTGTTGCTGGGCTGTGTGGATTGATCATGAGAATACTGTGAATAATTGTTGTACGGTTAATTGTGTGTAATTAGTGATATGAAATTGCGGATTGGTTGAGCTTGAGAAATAATCTGTGATGATTATGACAGCTGTGATGTTGTTGTTATTGATGTTAGACTGTGTTATTGGATTTGTGATATTGTGTAGAGGATAATGACGAACTGGTCAATGTGGATAATTGGGAAAGGAATAATGAGTATTGGAAATGGAACTGAAACTGAAAGTGAGATGATGGTATAATTGTCACTTGGAAAGTAGTGGTACGACTAGATGGTTAGAGACTAATTCTGTGGTGTCTTGCCAGAGGGTTTGTTCCAACCCCACAACTGGGGCCTAAACACTATAACCCTACAACTAGGGCCTAAACACTATAACCCTACAACTAGGGCCTAAACTCTATAACCCTACAACTAGGGCCTAAACTCTATACCCCTACAACATCCCGGATTGTGGTGGGGCCTGGCATCCAGAATTAGTTAATAACCAGGTACGACCCTAGCTTGTCCAGTGACGAGGCCCAGGAGATAAAATTGGTAATAAAAACTAATAAGTAATCTTTTGGTCTTGGCTTTGATGTGATTAAGTGAGATTCCTTTGACGTGTTGGTTGTGTTAGATTTCTTGATGCGTTGCTTGATTTAGATTCCTCTGTCGTGTTGTGTGTGTAGTTTCATCTGTTTGATGGTTGTTTTACTTCGAAAGTGTTATGGTTGAATATATCACTGTTTATCTTTCGTCGGTGAGCGCTTCGGACTCACCCCTCGCCTGCGGGGTTTCATCCCGTAGGATGAGTTGTTTGTAGTGCAGGAACGTACCGGGCGAGCTGAAGCGTACCCTCGGACAGGACTCGGATCCATTAGTCGCATTGGGTTTTGCATATGATGTCATGTGAGTCATAAGTCTTCCGCTGTGCATATCGTTAGGACTTCTGTTGTGTACTTGTGGTATTTGGGCCTTTGGGCCGGATGGTTGGTTATTGTTGATGTCCCCGGGGTTCGGGTGACGAGTTCTATGTTGGGCCGAAGGGCCGGTTTACAGTTTTTGATATTGGGCCGTTGGCCAGTTTATTGTTTTATATGCAGTCCGTCGGGCTTTGTTGGGTTGGGTTGTCACAGTTCCGGCACGTGTTTACTGTGTACGGTAAATACGGGTCGGGGCGTCTCATTGGGTTTATCTCTGTAACCTGGGGGGAAGTGTTTTCAGTATTTACTAGAAACAAATGCCTTTGGAGTATAGTTCCCCTTATGGTGAAAATTTCTGTGCAAAGAGATAAAATCTTGCCGCTGAGACGGCTATGCATAGGGGACATCTTTTGAGTTAACATTTCACTTCATTGTAAAAAGAAAAACAATGTTTGTTGCTTCCTGTCTTTTTATAATTAATTAATACAGTAGATGATCATTTCTATGCACCCAAGAAAACTGTACCCTCTTACCTGTGTTTCTCTGTCGAAATTGAAACCTCTTACCTCTGTTTGGGGCTGATGGAATCATGGAAATGTGATGTGAACTATATACAGAGTTGAGTTAATTTAATTATGCTTCCAAGAGTCACTTTCCTGAAGAATAATTCTTTATAACTTTCCGACGAAAAAAAAAGAATCGAAAAGTTAAAATTCCATATATCAAACGCTTCTAAAACGTAAGTAAGCAATGGAAAGCATAAAAAAGTAAACAAATATGAAGTGTTGAAGCTAGAATTGATAAAAGTTTTCCGAATCAACATGTCCTTGATAAATTTTTGGTTGAACCTAGTTTGATCACGATTTAACTGAAAAAACCATGATCCCATAGGTCGACGAGAACTTAACAATAGTAATAATCACCCGCTAACAGAGTCGGCCGAAGTTGTAAGCCTCTCTCCAAAAAAATGACTTCCCAAGAATGGAGGCTAGCTTGGTGGGCCAAGGATTTGGTAAGAATGAAAATCCCAACACCTTTTTTCGTCATCAGTCATCACCCCATAGCGATTGATTGACGGCCTGCAGTGCGGGTGACGAGAAGAATCCACGTATTCTATTTCTCAGTGAGAAAACAACAAGGAGAATCCACGTTGGTAGTAGACCAGGTCCAAACCCAAAAACATAAACTTTGGAGTTGGACTTGGAAGGGAAACCAAAGTTCCATAGGGGTCTGGCCCAATGATAAAGCGTTTAGCCTGTCATCTCTAGAATTTGGGTTCGAGTTTCGGCGCTTTCAGTCAAGCTCCATAATAATGTGATGTGGCCGAATATAACCTTCCACACTCTGGGATGGCGGCTGGTGAGCTCGGTGACTCTCCGACACTATAACGCGTAGCAGACGAGGGTATCTGCTGGTGCCCCTGTAGGGCAGCATCTCCCATGAGGAAGGTCTAATGCCAGGTTGTAATCGGTATTGACTGAGGCCTGGACTGACGGGACGATGATGACACCACTAATGCCTTTTTTTTTCATGGCAAAAAAACCAAAGTTCCAAATATTTACTTAATCACTGATAAAAAAATATATATATTTACTTAATCCAGATCAAAAATAAAATCTGATTTGTCCATAATGCTGCTTTTGGAGCCCGGGCTAGTCCAGTCCATTTGGATTTGGACTTAATTAGACTGGACTCTTCACCTTAGAGACCAAGTTTGGTTATTTTATAATTTGTGTGTCTAACAATAATACTTAGTGCTTTGTCCACGTCACAAGAATCCAATCGACGCTGTGGTGGACCAAGTCCAATCCCAGAAACATCATTTATTTGGGTGAAACCAAGATTCAATTGAGATATTTAGTACTAGTTCTTTGAGAAGCCTTTAGATGACTAAGCTCAGATTAGTGTTCTTAATATTCTTTTTACATTCCTTCGAAACAAATGCTTTACAATATTGGTTTTGCGCATAATATACATTTCAAATGAGAAATCCTAAGAATCATTCATTGCTTAATTTTCGTAAGAAGAGAAAAAAATATACTCTTAATAAGGCCATAACCAGCTAAGCTTATTTAAGATGATCAAAGCCCTGAAGCCCAACTTGTATTGAATAAAATTAAGAGACATATGGACGGCTTACTATATTTAGTTACTTACTAATTTCTTGTTATGCTACTCGAATCATTTGCTGAGGAAAATCAGAAGTACAGCTAATTACATACTAGTTTAGTGAGGTGGTAGAGAGGCAGGAGTTATTCAGAATGGTTTTGGTATGTTTGTGGTGGTGATGATGATGATGATGGATTCAAATGGTTTGTCCTGAAGGGAAGCATAACATCCAAATGGTTCTTAGACGTTAGAGGGAATATACATTTAACATTTGGAGTAACAAATCAAGAACAAGTCGCCTTGTATATATAAGCCTTCACTAGAAACATTGTTGTTTTGCATGCGCATTAAATATTAATTTTGTCATCTCGTTGTCATCATTGAGGGATATTACTTGTCCCATTCACTAGAAACATTGTTTTGCCTATTAAATATATATAATATTGTATATCTTATTTTGAATGTTTCAATAGCTTGTGTACAAAATTACAGCACATTTCGAGAAAAGAAAAAAAAGAAATAGAAAACAATTACAACATCTGTTCGATCTATATAAACCACAAGGACTACTAGATGACACAACCAAAGAAGAAAGCACCATGAACAGCTGCAACAAAGTGATCTACATCTTCTTCCTTGTTTCATCCACACTCATATGTTTTGAACTTGAAACAGGTATGTATACTCTTCCCTTTTGGCAAACATTAGGGTGCCAACCTAGTTAGTTACAATTTACTTAGCTAGGAATTAAATTGTTATCAATCTAGACAGACACTCATGTTTTTCTACTCAAAACAAGAAACTACTCATGCAACTTCAAGATTTTATTTTGTGTGTGGTGCAGCTACGGGGGATGAAATACCATTTAGTTACATAGAAGCAACAGGGAGAGGGCCATCAAGATGGGGTCAACTGGATCCCAAATGGAAAGCTTGTGGGGATGGCAAACTACAGTCTCCTATAGATTTGCATCACCAAAGCACTAAAGTTTCACCACAGCTTGGAGGTCTCCAGATTGGCTATAAACCAGCGAATGCCACTATAGTGAGCAGGGGACGCGATATTATGGTAATAATAACTTATCATGCCTCATTGGTACTCATTACTTCTCTTGTAAAAGCAAGAAAATTAAGGTCTTCGATTCGAGCGAGTCTCATCTTATAACATCCACTAGCTAGTATCATGAAAAACTTATCATGCCACATATATGTGCTGTGCTGCTTTAATTTTTCACTAATTTGGTCTCTCTATACTGTATTCCCCGTAGTTCAACCAATCTAAGCAGTGTTTCTGCAACTTTATTTTATGGCCAACACCAACAGTCCACCTAAAATCATTTCACTTTTATACATGAAAGCAATGGGAAGCAATGTTGAAAATGATATACATATAGTATTTCAATATCTATCAGGTACAATGGAAAGGGGATGGAGCTGGAAACATTACCACTAATGGAACTAGTTATAATCTCCAACACTGTCATTGGCATTCACCTTCAGAGCATACAATTAACGGTAGAAGGTATGCGAGATTAATCCCCCATTAATTATTAGACTTATTTAAAAAAAAAATTATATGTATATAAATCCCCTAATAACTCTTCGCCTGGTTGAAATCAAACAAATGAGTATTAACTTAATTAACTCATGACAGGTTTTGGTTTGATCTAATTTTTTTTTGTGTTTCCAATTCCCATTTGGCTTGTATATATATAGGTACGATTTGGAACTTCACATGGTTCATGGAAACTCTCAAGGGGAGACAGCCGTTATTGGAATTCTCTACAAGTACGGCAAACCTGATCCCTTTCTTTCATGGGTATGTTATAGTATATCTTCTTTTCTTAAGTACTAGTACTTTGCTTCCATTACCTTTGGTTGTGACCATATATATATACTCCATTATTTTTTTATTTAGTAGAACAGATGCTTATATTAAAATTTTCTTTGTATTTTCCTGTAATTAATCTGGCAGCTATTCCCCTACATAAAATCAGTCACAAAGCAAGAGAAGGATTTACAGATTGTTGATCCCCGTGAAATAAAATTTGGGAGCAGAAAGTACTACAGATACGTGGGTTCTCTTTCGGTCCCTCCATGCACTGAGGGTGTTGTTTGGACAGTAATCAAGAAGGTTTGAATACTAATTAATTAAATAAAGCAGCTGTTCTACATTTATATATATAGATATCAATATATTTACGAGCTTTTAAAGAAAAAAAAAAGATGTTAGTAACAAGCAATAACCATTCACCAAGCCGGTTTTCACGGCGCAGGTCAGAAAAGTTTCAAAGGCACAGGTGCAAGCATTGAGAGATGCTGTTGATTATGTAAGCTTTAAACTATATATAGAGTAAATGTAAATTAAAATATGTATACTTATTTATTTTTCCTTTAACTGAATCATTTGCATGAATAACAGCCCCTATATCCCGCTTTTAATTAATTCATTATTTTGGCAAACATGATAGATCTTGTAATCGAAACAATAATCTCATTGAGTTCTCTATACTGAATAAAGTTCATAAATATTTTCATCTTTTTCAGGGGTTCCAAGAAAATGCAAGACCAATTCAACCACTGTATGGAAGGGCGGTTTACTTATATAAGCCGTTGCAGATTGGGATGCTTCCCTAATGATCCAAGTTCAAGTTTTCTTCTTTTGTTTTTTTTTTTCTTTGGTTTTTTAAAAATGTTTAATTAAGTAATACTGCTTCAAATGTCATAAGAATATATTTACATCCTGACTTGAATTGGTTTATTACTAATTTCAATAACCCAAAAAAAACGAGAGGTACTTTTGAGATATCTGTCTTAATTAGCTTTGCAGAAGCTCTAACAAGATTAGGTATTTATAAAAAGAAGACAGATTATTAGGGCACATGATAAGCCACTAAGAAAGAAAATAAAATTTAACTCTATAGTGACTGAAATAACCTTTTATTATTATATATAGATTAATTACATTCCATAACTCATTTTTGGGGTTATTATTTTAGTGTATGGGGAATGATACTCATTAATTGTGAGTTTATATTTCCTTTCTTGATGGATTATCATGTGTCCCTAGGACACAAGATAGAAAAATCCATTTTAGTCTAACCAATACATTTAAGTGTGAGACATTTTTTTTTAGAATGTAAGTGTGAGACTTTAAGAACATAACACCATGTAATGCATCGATCTAGAATGTGCCTTAATATTCCTTAAAAGTAGATAATCTAAAATACCATGTGCATAAAGAACACAATTACTTCTTCTGAAACGCTCCGACCCGTATTTACCATACACAGTAAACACGTGCCGGAACTGTAACGACCCAACCAAACAAAGCCCAGCATACAGTGTATACTACAGAAACTCGGGCTCAACGGCCCAAAATAAAAACATCAATAACAACATAACCGGCCCAATGGCCCAACAATAGTAAAAATAATGCACAACAGAAGACTTAATAACTCACAAAGACACTGTATGCGACACTGATGCAAACTATGGATCCGAGCCCTGTCCAAGGGATAACGCCGCAGCCTGTCTGGAATGTACCAAACCTATACCACAAATAACACATCCTACGGGATGAAAGCCCGCCGGTGAGGGGTGAGTCCGAAGTGCTCACAACCATGGATAGACGATCAATATGCAACACTATAATTACTCAAAGTCGAAAACAGGCAAAAACCGCCAAAATACACCAAACCGAAAGACTCGACCCAAAACCGGTCCAAGACCAAAAAGACTCAAATAAAATTCCAATTTCTAATTTTATCTTTCCGGGCCCCGTCACGGATAAGCTAGAGGTCAGACCTGGTTATCAACATATTTCGGGTGCCAGACCAAATCCAAGAGAACCCAGGGATCGACATCCCAAAAATAAGAACCCAGGGATAGACATCCCAAAAATAATCACGGGATAGACATCCCAAGCATAGACATGCTTATCACAAGTAACCCAGGTCAAGGCCACCACAAAACAGTCTTAAACCATCGAGTCGTACCACTACTTACCACATGACAATTATATTATCATTATCCAAATCCAAACCTCAGGGATCAACATCCCTAGCCAAAATACCAGGATAGTCATCCCAAACCAAACCAAGGATCGACATCCTTATCACAATTTATTATTTATTCCATTATTCTTATGGCCAAAGACACGATAATAAATATCCAAAAACCAATCAAGATACTGGGATAAACATCCCGACAACAATCAAGACCATGGGATAAACATCCCGAATCAAACCACAGCAAATGCAACATCCAACAATGCAATAATCATCAAACACAATAACCGAGTGATACAGGCACATATTGAAGGAAATCCATCCTCACCTTGGCCGATTACTCAACTCCGGAGACAATGACTGGTACCAAGGCCGGCTCCTCGGGAAACTGCCCGATATCCAAACCTATACAGCAAAACAACATGTTCACATAAAATGCACATAAGAGTATGCCATGATGCCAATACTGCGAAATAAACCCATCCCGGTTCATATCTTTTATTATCATCTTTTACCGAAAATATTATACCGTATATCCGAATATAATTTCCGTACCGTACTTTAATTAAAACTCTCCTTAAAATATTTTCATAAAATAATTATAATTTTTCCAAAATTATAATCACCATAATTTCCCAGAAAAAAATAATGTATTTATAATTTTTAGAAAATATATATAGTATTTATCTTTCTCTAAATATATATAATAATATTTTCCAACACAAAATATAATTACCTTTAATTTTCAAAGTACATATATATATATATATATATATATTTCCACAACCATAATTTTCCAGGGAAAATAATATATATATAAAATTTCTAGGAATTATTTTCATGGTATATATATATTTTTCCAAATAGTATTAGTTTTTCCAAAACATAACTTAATTATTTAACAAAGTGTATATATTTATATTTTTCTCAAAATACAAGAATTAAACTAGCCATAATTTTTCTCAAAGTAAATATATTTTTTTTCAAAATTAAATACCAGGAAATAAATAAATAAATATATATTTTTTTAAAAAAATTAAATCGGACTGGGCCATGAATAGTGTTGGCCCAGACCAAGGCAGCAGGCCCGAAGCACAGGCCCACGCCCAGACCTGGCCCAACACCACACAGCCCAACCCATGCATCAGCCCACAATTGGAATCCAGGTTCGCGACCCGCCCGAAGGAAACGGGTCGTCGCAAACCCGTGCTCACCTTGGCGGGTTGAGCAGCCGCGGCGGCGACACGGATCGAGGTAGGAGAAGGCGAGCACTCCAACAGCAGCGGCGAACGAGGGCGACTCCATGGGCAGTGGAACGGCGGCGCTGCGTCGTCGGCGTGAGGCGCGGAGAAGCCAGATCCGCGAGTTCTCCGCCGGGTCAACGGCGCGTCACGGCGTGTCAGGCGGCGGAACCAAGCGGGGGAGGCGGGGTTGAGATCGCGACGGGACGGCGAGCATGCTGATGGCGCCGGTGACGTCCACGGCGGCGCGAGACGGCTTCGCGTGAACAGTGACAGGGGTGACGGTGAACAGTGTTTGGTTTTTTTTTTTCCATTTTCTTCCGTTATTTTTTTTCCGATTTCAATTTCTTTCTTTTTTTATTTTTTTCTCTTTTTATTTTTTTCTTATTATTTTTTTCCCTTCTCTCGTTTTTTTTTCTTCTGTGTTTTTTTTTTCTTCTTTTTTTTCTTTTTTTCCTTTTTCTTCTTTTTTCTTTTCTCTCTTTTTTTTCTTTCTCTTTTTTTCTCTTTTCCTCTCTTTTTTTTTCCCCTCTCCTTTCTTCCTCTTCTCCTGCTTTCTTCTTCTTTTTATAGAACGTGAATGAACTGTACAACCTGTGAATCGTTCAATAATGCAGCTTGTCTGCATTGTGGAGCGAGTCCGGTCCGGACTAGAAAATAACTGATACCCCCTTAGTTATTTTCCGGTGTGATTTTTCTGAGGAGTCCGGGACCCGAAATATACCAACTTTGGTCCGTAAAATCCACGGAAAAATCTCGAGCGCGGGAAAAGCCTCGGTTTCGAAAAAACGACGCCCGATTTACCTTGAATTAATTACCCAAGATTAATTCTTTCGGTAAATCACTGTAAAAAGACTTTTACAGTCCCGGTAAAAATCTTCAAACCATCCAAGTTTAGTTATGGTGGATTAATCAAGTAATTAACTTACGATATATATCCCTAGTACTAGGCATGTTATTATTATTTTTTTTAACTGAGCAATTATAAATTGGTGAGTCCAATCTTAGAAAGATCGTCGCATGACGATTTCTTGTGATGACATCACCACGTGCCAACTGATGTCAAATTTAGATGGGTGATTTTGGTAGTTTTGTTAAGCATGATGACCTAGGTTAATAAAAAGGGAAGTCGGCAATTATAGATTAGTGAAAATGAACTAAACCAACTATACTACAAAAATATATACACACATTCAAATAAATGTTGCTTAATGTACCAAAAAAAATAAATGATGCTTAATAAAAGGATGAAAAGTGGACATATATGTATTTCTCCATCATTCTTTTACACTTATGAGTTATGAATAAAGATGATGTGTAATAGTGGTAATAATGTTACATAGTGATTTATGATTCACAATGTCTAGTATTATGTCTAGTATTAAGTCTCCTTTTTATATTAAAAAAAAGTCCTAATTGGAAACAAAATCTTTACTAAGTTTAGTATGGCTTTCATCGTTCCTAAAACTCATCCGCCACGTCTATGTTTAGTTACTAGGTATAACTAGTGTAGTGGTTTCGACTTTCAAGGTCTGTTATGTATGTAACGGTTGGTTTTGGGTTTTAATTTAAGAAGCCTCATTTTTATACTTATATTTAGTTTTGAGGCTTATTATGTATGCAATGGTTATAGTTCAAATCAATAGTTTTACTCTACTATCTATATACTCCACAATTGTATAATAATTTAAAATTAATTTGAGCACGATAAATCAAGATTGAAAATTAAGGAATTATTTTATTCTACTTTACTTTTATAATATTTGTAACTATCTCAATTTTTTTTAAAAAATGATATATAAATTTGACATGCTAAATTGAAAATTTTTGCTAGCTCTATTCCAAATTTCAATTAACTATGATGTTTTAAGTTTTAAATAAATATACTTCATATTTTTCTAATTTAGTATTGGAAAGTTTAAAATTTTTTTATTAGTACTATTGTAAATTTTTTTTAGAATCTGTAACATTCCGGCTTGTCGACTGTCACTACAGACCAACACGGGACCTTTCCAACATGCTTTGTCCTCACTCGCACGTTTCTGGGGAAAACTTCCCAGGAGGTCACCCATCCTAGAATTGCTCCAAGTCAAGCACGTTTAACTTTGGAATTTTTCTAGAATGAGCACCAAAAAGGTAGGTGCACCTTGTTGATATAGTTAGTACCCATCAAACCGTTTAAGCTATTCTCGATTGTGCAGTCCCATACCTATACAACCTCGAAATCACTTCATTTGAGCTATTCTTAATTATACAGTCCCATACCCGTATAATTATGAAATCGCCCCAACTGTGCAGCCCCATCCCTACACAGTCTCAGGATCTCTCCTATTCCGTGGATTCGGTTCATTCTTGTGCCCCTCCGTCTAGAAGCCTGCTAGAAGCCGCTCCTTGTCCATGCTCATCCCGGCACCGGCGTACACTTCCCGCCCTCATACACCCCGGGTGTCACAGGCCCGCCAGCTTCCGCTAGGTTCGTCCCCAAACCCTGCACCGTACTGGGGGAGTTCTGGAGCTCCGCTACCAACTGTAACGTCCCGGCTTGCCGACTGTCACTACAGACCAACACGGGACCTTTCCAACATGCTTTGTCCTCACTCGCACGTTTCCGGGGAAAACTTCCCAGGAGGTCACCCATCCTAGAATTGCTCCAAGTCAAGCACGTTTAACTTTGGAGTTTTTTCTAGAATGAGCACCGAAAAGGTAGGTGCACCTTGTTGATATAGTTAGTACCCATCAAACCGTTTAAGCTATTCTCGATTGTGCAGTCCCATACCTGTACAACCTAGAAATCACTTCATTTGAGCTATTCTTAATTATACAGTCCCATACCCGTATAATTATGAAATCGCCCCAACTGTGCAGCCCCATCCCAATACAGTCTCAGGATCTCTCCTATTCCGGTGTGGATTCGATTCATTCCTGTGCCCCTCCGTCTAGAAGCCTGCCAGAAGCCGCTCCTTGTCCATGCTCATCCCGACACCGGCGTACACTTCCCGCGCTCATAGACCCCGGGTGTCACAGATGAAATGCCCCGATCTGTATTTACCGTTATACACAGTAAACACGTGGGACCACATACTATTACAGTAACCACAGTGGTAAATATCACAACCAACAGTATTAATACAGTAAAAGTACATAATACAACAACAGTACTTGTCCCGACACGGAAACATTATTACAACAAACAACCGAATCAAGAAAGAAAATGCAAGCAGCGGAAGTTTTAATACAACACAGCAATAGACAACAGTATAAACATGATGCAACGCAGGATGGATCCGGGCCTGGCAGAGGGTGCGCCACAGCTTGCCTCGAACGTACCTGAGCTACGCACAATCAAACTACGCGACCAGGTCACGCAGGCGAGGGGTGAGTCCGAAGTGCTCACCGGGTAAAATCCATAAGCAAACATACATATACAAACAACCGTAATTAATCCAAGTCACATCAACTGCAATAAACTAAGGTTCACACGAACCCTAAATAATACACTGTGATTCTAGACACGCTATACCAATTTTATTATCAGAGCCCCTATCACTAGTTAAATGATGGTCGTCGCCTGGTAGTCGAGCTAGCTAGCCCGTGGACCCCGTCCTGGTACCTCCACGTATAACTGGCACAGACAGGGAGCAGACCCCAAGCACACTCTCCCCTAGCGCCTAAAATAAAAATCGGTACAGACAGGGAGCAGACCCCAAGCACACTCTCCCCCAGCACCATAAAAATAAGACTACCATCTGGCTATTTCCACATTTAACTGTGATTTACTAGATTTCTAAGTTTATCCAGTTTTATTATTTCTAGTTACTTAATTTCTATTATCCTCCATTCTCTCATTATCCCGAGCAGGCTCACAGCCTCTCCGCTCATCTGGATAATACAAGCTTATTCAACTAGTACCCTCGGGACTCTACTCTCACAATTTTCACAGTCAACAACAACAATAATAACCTACTAATACCAACATTATCAATAACATCAACAGTAGCATCAATTCAGCAACATCAACGGCAACAAATATTAATTAAATTCATCTCACAACAACCATTCACAGCCACAAGGAATTATTCAAGCATATAACACAACAACAACTTGGTACTACGACAGTATATAAATATCTACTTATTCTCACCTTAGCCGATATATTCCTCGGGAAACTCGTCTACCGGTTCTGGTTCTTCGTGCTCGTTCACGTTATCAGTTCCTATATATGATTAATAACAAACATATAGTCACAGGAATGCACAGTAAATATGATATGCATATGACTATTATTTCGTTAACCGTACCTGGTTAATATTCCGGTATAATTATTACAGAAATATTCCTTCCCAAAATTATATATATCCTTTACCAAAAAAAAATAATATTTCCCAGATACAATATTATATAGATATATATTATTATATTATTTCTAGGCCCAACTTTTATTTTGAGCCCAAAATAATAGCCCCAAGCCCACAACACTACACGTTTTAATGCCCAAATCAAATGACCCAGGCCAAAATTTTTGGCCTAAAAGCCAAGCCCACATATTGTCTTCATCCTTAATCTGCCAACTTACCTTTCGAAAGACTTTGGCTGTATTGCAAATGATTGTGATGGAACGAACTGATGACCAAGGTGACACTGGAAAGAAGCACGTCCTAGTGGGGTTGCTTGTCGTAGAGCAAAAGTTGATGATAGTGGTGGTGTTTATGCATGGGAGAGAAAAGGAAATGGTAGAAGGTAAGGTGATGGTGTTTGAAGGTGGCAACCTTTATCGTCTTAGCAGCCTATGTTTTGTTTCTTTTCTTTTATATATATGTATAGCTAGTAGTATATATGAAAAGTGAAAACTGGGTGGAAACTGGGGTTTTCTATGTTTTGCAGACAGAAGGACACAGGTTTATATAGGCATGCATGGTGTTGGTGTCACAGGAGAAGGTGGCAAGAATTCCACAAAATGCAGCGCAGCCCGCATTATTTGAGCCGCCTCAATTATGCAGGTCTGCCTACATAATTGAGCGTGTGCTGTCCGGACCAGGAAATAACATATATATCCCCTTAACTTTATTTCTGGTCCGTTTCTACAAGGTTAAACTCGATTTTTCTGAAGATTCCTAGACCCGAAAAATATCAATTCTGGTCCGTAAAATCCGCAGAAAAATCTGGAGGGTGGGACAAGAGACAATTTTGGAATCCAATGCATAATTTACCTTGAAATAAATACCTAAGATTAATTTCATATGGTAAATTACTGTACAAAGCCTTTTACAGTCCCGGTAAAAATTTAAATTTTATCCGGGCTGTTACAGTCTACCCCCCTTAAAAGAATTTCGTCTCCGAAATTCACTGGGACCGCATATGTTCTTCGACTTCCCATGTAGACTCGTTAGCGGAATGCTTACTCCACTTGATCTTTACCATAGGAATGGTACGGTTCCGCAACTGTCGCATTTCTCGAGCAAGAATCTGCTCCGGTACTTCTGTGTGGGTAAGATCCTCTGCCACCTCAACATCCACTGGGGCCACGATGTGACTAGGATCTGATCCATCATCCTTTTTTCGTCTTTTTCTAAATGCTCCTGCCTATATAAAGGGGCCATGTAAACATGAAAGGGCAGATCAGAACTCCCATTATCAATAAAAACTTGTGTGTTTTATACATCATGTCTCTCTAAATCTCTCTCTCTTCTCTGAAATTCTCTAGGACAATAGTCCTATTACTCTCTTCTTCTTCTATCCTGATGCTACGGTCTCCATCTTTATGAAATCGCAAAAGGGGTTTGAGTTCCGATTGCCACCAAGAGTGGATCCTTCTTTACTCACCATGAGCGGTTTCATAGAGTTTGGAGCTCCCGGCGCCTCTTGGTAGCGGAGCCATACGGATACTTGGGAATGGATATTTGGTATATAGGCTGGAAACTCATACCTTGTCGATCCCCACCTGGTTGGGTAGGCAGAGCTTGTGCACAACGCCACGTACCAAATATCTATTACCTTGTTCGGTAGTCTCTTTTGAACTCGGGGATAGTACCAGAGTTCCTGAAGAGGGAGTAAGAAATACTATTGTTCCTTAAGAAGAGTAAGAGAAGAACCCTTAACAACTATGAGTGACACCCAGGAGACCCTTAATCCCATACCACAAACACTTACCTCCTTCTCACCTATTTCTCTTCCTGAATCAGTCAGACGAACCCATTCTCACAAAATAGATCACTTAGTGGAAATTACCCATGTTCCAGAAGAAGTCAAGATTGAGGATTCAACTCTTCCTTTGGTTAATCCTTATACAGTCTTTAAAAAAGGCTCCATCTCTCGAGCTATCAAAACTTTGATCTCTTCTCGACGTCCTGTTGTCAAAGAATACATCCAGTCCTCCAAGATGAATCACTGTGTCTTGAAGGCAACCCCTGCTGAGCAATATGTGACTTTAGAAATCCCTTCCTCCTTTATCTCTCAATGGATAAAACAGGGATATTCTCATCTCCACCTTGGAGCGATCAGACTTGTTCTCTCCTATCATGGACGACAAGGTCTACCAGTTACGGCGAGGCTTTCGTTGTTGGATACTCGATACCTGAATTATGAGCATGCTGTGATCGGAACAGTATTGACTACTTTGAATTCCGGAAGTATTGTGCTCACTTTCTTCCCGAATTTCAATATGTCTTTACTGGATGAAAACCTACCAAGAGCCATGAAGATTCAGCTACAACTATTTGGTGCTGAACAGACTTCTTCCTCCATAGCTGCAACCCTGCATCATCAGATAGTATATCGTCTGCAAGACCATGCTATCAATCTCAGTTTTCCTGGAGTTTCGACAGATCCTTTGTTTATCTATGCTGATACTGAATCTGTCCCTACTATTGTCCAACCACCACGGCAGCTTCCTCGTGAAGAATTGGAAAAGCTAATCCCACGGGAATGGCTAACTAATTATGAAAAGCTACAACGAAATGAACAACCGGTACAATTTCTTGAGCCTTCTTTTCAGAAGCAGATAGATGGAACTGTGAAGATGACATATGGAACATCTGAGTCGTCTTCTTCCTCCTCCTCTTTCTATCATTCCTGTATGATAGTCCCAGTTCCAACACCTAAAGAAAAGAAGATTCCAGTGGCATATTTCCACCCTGATGGATCACACGTCTATGCATCCCATGTCAATGGTCATTTTGTCTGGGATATAGATCCGACCATGTGTGAACCAGGTTGCAATTGTGGTGAGTTATCTGAAGAAGATTTGGAAGCAGTTCCCCTCGTTCCTCCGAAGCCTAAGAGAAGATATTCTACTTCTTGTCGACAACTGAGGCACAAACGACCTGGACCAGATGATCCTGATGCTCCTTGGATCGGTCCTTGTCAGCTAAGTCCTCCACCACCTCTCCCAGTCTATGCAAAAGCATTAAACTTGTTGGCCAAAGAAGGTTATTCTTCTTGTTCACTTGAGGCAAAACCAAAAAAGGAACCCTCACTTCCACTTCAGACTTGCATGATGTTTTCTGAAGCAGAATTTCCTCCCCTCACTCCATCCACAGATCCATCCACCAAAATTTCGGCCAGACCTTTTGTGATTCCCCCACAGACAGTCCAACCTGATGGACACCGACCTTCTCTTTCTCAGGTCGAACAAGTCCTTAATTGGCAATCTCAAGCCTCTAAGGCTCATCATCATCAGTCCAAAGAAATCTCTGAGAAACTCTCTCAAGTGGTTCAGATCACGTCTCGCACAGAGCAAAAAGTTGATGCCATTGTAGCCGATCTGTTAGCTACAGAAAAACGGCTCAATTTAAAGATTCTAACCCTTGAAGCAGAACTCAAAGAAATCAATCGCACCAGAAGATTGATTCATGATCCAGAACGAAGTAGTAAGGATGCTGAATTAAAACGACTTCGTAAGGATCTGGATGATTTTGTTAAGATTCGCCAACGAGAAGTTGAGCGAGCTCAACAGCGAGAGATTGAACGACAAAAAAGAAAGCAGTCGTCACAGCCATCACCTATTCAATCCGCACCTTCACCCTTGTTTACACCTCCACAATATCAATCTCAACCGACACCTTCCCAATTCCCTTTCTTTGACCCATTACAACCTCAACAACCACATGTACCCCCTTTTCCTCCTCTAGTTTTTGGAACAGTTCCTCCATCTCACACTGCAACTTTCGGAGTTAAAACCTCATCAAGGCTTCATTCCTCCTCTGAAAGTTCTGAGGAACACAGTTCAGAAACCATTTCTTCCAAACAAGCAGGGAAACGGCATATGTCCCAGTATGCTATTTCTTCCACAATATCACCCATACCAGAACCCAAGTCAGAACAGGAAACTCAATCCTCTGAAGATTCAGAAGAAGTCTCTGAAGTTTGGTCCTCTGAAGATGAACAGGCTGATATTACTCAACTCTGTATGGCTACGGCAACATCATCCACTCAACCTCATGTTGAGGAAGTCCCTGATGATCCTCCGGGATATGGCCAAGCTCAAGATACGGCCCAGTCTACTCAAGGCCATACTCAGACTTCTACAGATACTCCAATGGTTGATTTATTTGATCCACCTCCTAAGCCAGCGGCGGGACCCTGGTTTACTATTGATGACATTCCACCATCAAAATGGCAATCCCGATTTACTGAATTTCGGGCATGGATTGAAAACTTGTAAGCCAAAGGTCCGATCCTTTCAACGATCTCATATGGCCCGATATACCTTGGACTCAACTTTCCTCTCTTGCCGAACCCGATCACTCCTTTCCAGGGTGCAACTCTGAGAAAAACCTTCTCACCAACGTTATACTCCATCTCGCGTCGGTGTTTGTCGGCATAGCTCTTCTGCCAATCCTGAGCAGCTCTCATGCACTGTCTCATCGTCTGAATCTTGTCCACTGTCTGTTGGACTAGCTCCGGTCCAATGATCAATCTCATACCTTCCTCGTCCTAACATACCGGACTTCTACACTTCCTTCCATAGAGAGCCTCAAAAGGTGGCATACCAATGCTGGAATGGTAGCCGTTGTTATATGCAAACTCTGCCAAGGGTAGGTACTTATCCCAACTCCCACTGAAGTTAAGTGCACAAGCCCTCAACATGTCCTCCAGTGTTTGGATAGTTCTCTCAGACTGTCCATCTGTCTGAGGTTGAAAAGCGGTACTGAAACTCAACTTGGTTCCTAGCGTTGCTTGTAAACTCTTCCAAAAACGTGATGTGAATCTGGGATCTCTGTCTGAGACTATGGACTTTGGAATCCCATGTAGCCTCACAATCTCAGCAACATACTTACCCGCCAATGTGTCCATGGTATCAGTCTGGCAGATAGGAAGAAAAATGAGCCGATTTTTTTAATCGGTCAACGATGACCCAAATAGCATCATGCTGCCTCCGAGTCATCGGTAAACCAATCACAAAATCCATGGTGATCATCTCCCACTTCCACTCCGGTACTGTCAATGATCTCATCTTGCCTGCTGGAGCCTGATGTTCGGCTTTCACCTGCTGGCAACTAATGCATCTTGCGACATACTTTGCTACGTCCTTCTTCATCCGAGGCCACCAGAAATGACTCTTCAAGTTCTGATACATCTTGGTGCTTCTAGGATGCATCGCATACGGCGTCATATGACCTTCTTCCAGGATCTGACTACGCAGATTACTGACATTAGGTACACATACCCGTTTCCCAATCATCAGTGCTCCATCATCAGCTATACGAAACTTGTCTTCTTTTCCACTCCTTACTCCTTCCTTTAGCTTGACTAGGTTGGGATCTCCATCTTGTAACTCCACTATCCATCCTCTTAGGTTAGACTTGACACTCATGTGTGCTAGTAAAGCACCTGTTTCATCCACTGTCAAGTCAACTCCCAACTTCCTTAACTCGATAAGTGAAAACATCGAGTAACTAATAGAGGCGTCATCTGATTGTCTCCGACTCAAAGCATCAGCTACGACATTAGCCTTTCCTGGGAGATACTTGATAGTACAATCATAATCATTAAGCAACTCAACCCAACGTCTTTGTCGCAGGTTAAGCTCCTTCTGAGTCATGATGTACTTGAGGCTTTTGTGGTCGGTGAATATTCGGCACTTCTCTCCAAACAAATAGTGTCTCCAAATCTTCAAAGCCAAGATCACAGCTGCCATCTCAAGATCATGAGTCGGGTAGTTCTTCTCATGAGTCCTTAGCTGTTTGGAGGCATAGGCAATCACTCGTCCTTCTTGCATCAGCACGACTCCCAAACCAAGACCTGATGCGTCACAAAATAACACATACTCCACTCCTGGCTTCGGTACTATTAGCACTGGTGCCGTAGTCAGCTTCTTCTTAAGTTCCTCAAAACTCCGTTGGCACTCCGGGCTCCAAACAAAAGCTTGTTCTTTCCTCAATAGCTTAGTCATGGGACTGGCCAATAAGGAAAAACCTTCTATGAACCTCCAATAATATCCTGCAAGGCCAAGAAAACTCCTGACTTCGGACACATTCTTAGGAGGCTCCCACTCCAACACAACCTTAACTTTGGCAGGATCAACCTTTACTCCATCTCCGCCTACTACATGTCCGAGGAAGGAAACTTTTCCAAGCAAAAATTCGCACTTGCTGAATTTGGCATACAGCTGCTTCTCCCGTAACCTTTGAAGGACTATCCTCAAATGCTCTCCGTGCTCTTTCTTGCTCTTGGAGTAGATGAGGATATCGTCGATGAAGACCACAACAAACTTATCCAAAAACTCGTTCAAAACCAAGTGCATCAAGCACATGAACACTGCTGGTGCATTGGTCAATCCGAACGGTACCACTGTGAACTCGAAATGACCATACCGTGTACGAAAAGCTGTCTTCGGTATGTCCTTCTCTGAAATCTTGATCTGGTGATAGCCTGATCGGAGATCAATCTTTGAAAACACCGTTGCTCCTTGAAGCTGATCAAAAAGATCATCAATCCTCGGTAACGGGTACTTGTTCTTGATTGTCACCTTGTTGATCTGGCGATAGTCTAGACACATACGCAGACTACCATCCTTCTTCTTCACGAACAAGACTGGTGCACCCCATGGTGAGGTACTAGGTCTGATGAATCCTTTCTCCAGTAGTTCGTCTAGCTACTTCTTCAGCTCCTGAAGCTCTATTGGTGCCATCCTGTATGGTGCCATCAAGATAGGTGCAACTCCAGGTACCAACTTGATGGTGTACTCAACCTCTCTGTCGGGTGGCAAACCTGGTAGATCATCTGGGTAAACATCAACAAACTCCCTCACAACTAATACATCCCCCAGGGTAGGGTCTTGTGTCTCTCCGCCTGGAATGTGGGTCAGCAAAGCATCTTGGCCATGTTGCTTCATTCCGTAGCCCTGGGTAACAGAGATTCTACATGTGGTTGTAGTTCTCCCCACTCCAGACAAAACAATCGACCGATCTTCGGCGGATGTCAACCTCACTTGCTTAGCTCGGCAATCCACCAAAGCTTGGTACTTCGACAACCAATCCATGCCTAGGATTATATCAAATCCTCCCATGTTCATGACAATGAGTCGAGCAGGAAAGGTTTTGCTCTCGAACACTAACAGCACATCCTTACAAACTCGATCTAGCCTCACTATGATGCCTGCGGGTAATCTAACCCTCATCGGTTTTTTTAAGGATACATCTTCACAGTTATGTTGCATAGCATAGGTTTGAGCTATAAAGGAATGTGTAGCTCCAGGATCAATTAATGTGAATGCAACACTACCATGTACTGTAAAGATACCTGCTATAACTTGGGCAGCATCAGGGTCCTCTTCTGGGGTGATGACAAAAGCTCTAGGAACTGCTGTGCTTTGGTTAGCTCCAGATTGGGTCCTTACGGAAGGATTCCCACGACCACGACCTTTTCCTTGTCCTTGTACTCTAGATCCACCTGGCACACTAGCCACATAGGCCTGAACTGTTGGTGCCGGTGCAGAGTTACTGACTCTCCCAAGCTTTGGGCATGCATAACGGCAATGTCCTAACTCGTTGCACTCGAAGCATCTAACTGATAATATGGGACGTCGGTAGCGGTTGTCTCTAGAAGTAGTCACTCCGGGTACACTCCATCCTCCAGTCGAAGCTCCGCGATCGCTAGTCCAACCACGTCCATAGGTCGTCGACTGGTACTGTCCTCGTCCAGCTGCAGGTGCACTAGCGGCAGGTACATATGGCTTCTTGTTCTGACTAGGTGGAACCTGCGGTGCATTTCTCTTCCGGCGATACTCCTGTTGATCACGCCAGGTAACTTCAGCCTTCTGAGCATCCCTTACCATGTCCTGATATCCAGCATAGTCCTTACATCCCATGATAGCTCGGATGTCAGGATGTAAACCTCTCTAGAAACGTTGGCATCTGGCTTTGGTAGTTGCTACTAGATCTCCAACATACAGGGACAGACGGTCAAACTTCTTCTTGTACTCTGTTACGGTCATACCATCCTGGCGCAATTCCAGGAATTCGCGCTGCATGCGCTCCTGGAATTCTTCGGTAATGAACTTGTCCTTGAACATGGCCGTGAACTCAGCCCACGGTATCACTACTGGTTTCAGCAGGTCTCTTGTGGTAGATTCCCACCATGTTGCTGCTTCCTCACGGAAAAGAAAAGCGGCATAGTTTGCCCACTGGTCAGTTGTGCACTTGATCTTAAGCATGACCCTGGCGATCTGGCGTAACCACTCGTCCGCCTCACGAGGGTCGGTCACTCCTGAGAAGGGCTCAGCTCCAAGCTCAGATAGCTCTGTGAAAACAGGGTCCTCGACTGGTCCCCCAGCTTTCTGTCGGTGAAGAATCTGGGTCATCATGTGCATCATCTGCAGGGACATCTGGTATGGCATACCCGGTACCCCATCGTACACATGTAGTTCTTCCACGTAGGCATGCGGTTGACCGAGTGACACTTGGTCCTCTTCCAAGTGCTGTTGGGCGGCATGCTGGGGTCCCTCAGCCGGATCCATCTCGTCCTACCTATGTGAAGATGTATGCATGAGTATCGTATTTATAACATGTGGAGCAGGATATGCACAAACAATCAAACAACAACCAAGGACCTACAGCCCGCTCCGCTACCAAAATGAAACGCCCCGATCCGTATTTACCGTTATACACAGTAAACCCGTGGGACCACATACTATTACAGTAACCATAGTGGTAAATATCACAACCAACAGTATTAATATAGTAAGAGTACATAAGACAACAACAGTACTTGTCCCAACACGAAAACATTATTACAACAAACAACCGAATTGAGAAATAAAATGCAAGCAGCGGAAATCTTAATACAACACAGCAATAGACAACAGTATAAACATGATGCAATGCAGGATGGATCCGGGCCTGACAGAGGGTGCACCACAGCTTGCCTCGAACGTACCTCAGCTATGCACAATCAAACTACGCGACCAGGTCACGCAGGCGAGGGGTGAGTCCGAAGTGCTCACCGGGTAAAATCCATAAGCAAACATACATATACAAACAACCGTAATTAATCCAAGTCACAGCAACTGCAATAAACTAAGGTTCACACGAACCCTAAATAACACACTATGATTCTAGACACGCTATACCAATTTTATTATCAGAGCCCCTATCACTAGTTAAATGATGGCCGTCACCTGGTAGTCGAGCTAGCTAACCCGTGGACCCCGCCCTGGTACCTCCACGTATAACTGGCACAGACAGGGAGCAGACACCAAGCACAATCTCCCCCAGCGCCTAAAATAAAAATTGGTACAGACATGGAGCAGACCCCAACCACACTCTCCCCCAGCACCATAAAAATAAGACTACCATCTGGCTATTTCCACATTTAACTGTGATTTACTAGATGTCTAAGTGTATCCAGTTTTATTATTTCTAGTTACTTAATTTCTATTATCCTCCATTCTCTCACTATCCCGAGCAGGCTCACAGCCTCTCCGCCCGTCTGGATAATACAAGCTTATTCAACTAGTACCCTCAGTACTCTACTCTCACATTTTTCACAGTCAACAACAACAATAATAACCTACTAATACCAACATTATCAATAACATCAACAGTAGCATCAATTCAGCAACATCAACGGCAACAAATATTAATTAAATTCATCTCACAACAACCATTCACAACCACAAGGAATTATTCAAGCATATAACACAACAACAACTTGGTACTATGACAGTATATAAATATCTACTTATCCTCACCTTAGCCGATATATTCCTCGGGGAACTCGTCCACCTGTTCTGGTTCTTCGTGCTCGTTCACGTTATCAGTTCCTATATATGATTAATAACAAACATATAGTCACAGGAATGCACAGTAAATATGATATGCATATGACTATTATTTCGTTAACCGTACCTGGTTAATATTCCGGTATAATTATTACTTAGAAATATTCCTTCCCAAAATTATATATATCCTTTACCAAAAAAAAATAATATTTCCCAGATACAATATTATATAGATATATATATTATTATATTATTTCTAGGCCCAATTTTTATTTTGAGCCCAAAATAATAGCCCCAAGCCCACAACACTACACGTTTTAATGCCCAAATCAAATGACCCAGGCCAAAATTTTTGGCCTAAAAGCCAAGCCCACATATTGTCTTCATCCTTAATCTGCCAACTTACCTTTCGAAAGACTTTGGCTGTATTGCAAACGATGGTGATGGAACGAACTGATGACCAAGGTGACACTGGAAAGAAGCACGTCCTAGTGGTGTTGCTTGTCGTAGAGCAAAAGTTGATGATAGTGGTGGTGTTTATGCGTGGGAGAGAAAAGGAAATGGTAGAAGGTAAGGTGATGGTGTTTGAAGGTGGCAACCTTTATCGTCTTAGCAGCCTATGTTTTGTTTCTTTTCTTTTATATATATGTATAGCTAGTAGTATATATGAAAAGTGAAAACTGGGTGGAAACTGGGTTTTTCTATGTTTTGCAGACAGAAGGACACAGGTTTATATAGGCATGCATGGGGTTGGTGTCACAGGAGAAGGTGGCAAGAATTCCACAAAATGCAGCGCAGCCCGCATTATTTGAGCCGCCTCAATTATGCAGGTCTGCCTACATAATTGAGCGTGTGCTGTCCGGACCAGAAAATAACATTTATATCCCCTTAACTTTATTTTTGGTCCGTTTCTACAAGGTTAAACTCAATTTTTCTGAAGATTCCTAGACCCGAAAAATATCAATTCTGGTCCGTAAAATCAGCAGAAAAATCTGGAGGGTGGGACAAGAGACAGTTTTGGAATCCGATGCATAATTTACCTTGAAATAAATACCCAAGATTAATTTCATATGGTAAATTATTGTACAAAGCCTTTTACAGTCCCTGTAAAAATTTAAATTTTATCTGGGCTGTTACAGAGTCACTATTGTACTTTTTCTATTTACTACTGTTGTACTTTGTTTTTTGTGTGATTTATTGTACTTTATTGATACAATGATTGTATATTATGTATTTATCAGCTTTTAATTTGTTTGAGACCACCACTAATTAGATAAGTGTAACAGCCCGGGTAAAATTTTTGATTTTTACCGGGACTGTAAAAGTCTTTTTACAGTGATTTACCGAAAGAATTAATCTTGGGTAATTAATTCAAGGTAATCGGGAGTTGTTTTTCGAAACCGAGGGTTTTTCGCGCTCGTGTTTTTTTTCCGAGGATTTTTTTTCGGACTTAAGTTGGTATTTTCTCGGGTCCCAGAAAAGAAGAAAAATCGGAAAAACAGAGAGGATAAAAAAAAGGAAAAAAAAGAAAAAAAATAATAATAAATACAAACAGAAAAAAAAAACAAAACAAAACAACAATCACCCGTGACCGACACTTCCTCCCCACCACCTTCTCCACTTTCTCTTTATTTTATTATTTATTTCAACTCTCTTAGTTTTCCCCCAATCCCTCTTTCTCTCCCCACTTCCTCCTTCATTTTCTCCTTTGAACCGCCGGACCCGAAACCCCTAACCCGACCGCAGCTGCCGCCCAAAGCCGCCGCCCTCACCTTCTCTCCATACACACCGCTGCACACCTTCTTCCTCCCTCTCCTCTGTATTTGCTTGCAACGTGCTGCCTCCACTGCCTATGACCGGCGACATCCTCTCCTCCTCAAATCGCCGCCGCGACCATCGACTCCAATCTCCTCTCCAGTAGAGCCACTGGGTTTATTTTATTATTTTTGTCTTTGTTTTAGTATTAATTTATTTTATTCTAGATTTTATTTTGTTTTATTTTGATAAATTTCTCATCCTAGTGTGCGAGGCCCTTTTTGCAGGAAATTATGAATTCTTGGCCTATTTGGAGTCAAGCTCTTTGGATATGGACTTAGTTGGAGATGGTGAAGATGGAAGGATGCATTTGATTATTGGCCAAGTCAACAAGCCGTTTGGATACTTTCAAAATCTCCTGCATCTTTGGTTTGGTATTTTAAATTTGGAAAATGCCAAATCTTTGGGCCAAATCTGACGAAAACGGCACCTTTCCAACAGTAAATATTGCTTGAAATTTTAAACATAGCAACGTGGCCTCTTCTCCATAAAGCTAAGGGAAGGAATATTTGCCCAAGATCCAAGTTTGTTCCTTGATGCATGCTTAGCCTAGCAATTGTTTTGGGTTGGCATGCATCCTTGCCACGAGTTGTCCCCTCCACTACTATAAAAGGCACACAAGAGGACAAAGCGAGAAAACCAAGCTTTAATTCGTCATATGCTCCTGCACTCTTAGTCTTAGTTTATTATTTTGTTTTCCTTTGTTCAAACACTTTGCATTTTTAGTACTAGCTGGTGGAGAGTTTCAACGTGGAAGGTTCATCATTGGTTCAAGGCTTGCTTCATCACTTGTAATTTATTTCTTCATCCTTGGTCCTTTATGATGTATTCTTTTATTGTTGTTATTTTCCTTGCAATTATGTCTAGCTAAATTTGCTATCTAGGATTTACGGGATGATCTTGTCAATTATTTTCATGCAAACTTAATTAAATATTGTGTCTCTAAATTAATTCTTCTTTGATTCGGTCTTTGACGCTTAAATAAGTTAGTTGTTTGGCCACCAATTAGCTTAAATTTATAATAGGAAATTGTTAAGTGACAGCGTCAATTCCCTATAGAAAACTTAGACCGGGCTTTAGGGATCGACCTCGGGAGAGGCGTGCTTCCTATTGGAGACTTAGAAGGTAAGAACTTAAAGCTCTTAATTTATTTCAACACTAGCAGAATGGATAGTGGAGATAAGTTAGGAAGGGGTTTTACGGCTTACGGAAGTAGGTTATTGATCTAATTGAGTTTACCGGTTCTTTCAAAGAAGAGTAATTTTAAGATTTAATATTAGATCCACACAGGCAGGTCATGTAGTGACAGAACACGACTTGGTTGTGTTGTACTTAAATTGCATGGAAATATTGGCAAGGGATTCCCCGAAGTCCTAGGTGTTTTTATCTATTGTGATCTCGTTTACTACCACTTTTTGCTGTTTATTTGTTTATTTATTTGCACCACTCAATCGACTCCTCTTCGAGGATTTATTTTCTAGATAATCGCGTATCACATTGTTAATAGTACTTAGCAAAGATCCCTGTGAGATGACCTTGGTACTACAACACCCTGTATACTTGCAGGAGGCTATCAAGTTTTTGGCGCCGTTGCCGGGGATCGGCGTTATTATTATTTGACTTTGTGAATTGGTTAATCTAGATCTTTCTTTTTCTTTTTCACCCGTTTTGTTTAGTGTGTTTCTTTTTCAAATCGTCTTGGTGCATGAATCTTAGAAGCTCGGGAATACCACCAGGAAAGCTAGATCCCAAGGTCGAAAGAAATTTTTGGGCCAAACTCCGTAGACTCCGGCTCGAGAAGGAATCAGAGGACGGCACCTCAACCGAAGGAGAAATGGCTAAACACAATGAAGAAGTCCGGTTCGGACCTCGAGCTAGACCGGTCCGAGACTTCTCAATCCCAGATGCAACTCTTGCACAGTCCAGTGTGGTCCGTCCAACTGTGCAAGCAAACAATTTTGAGCTAAAGCCGGCCCTTATCAAGATGGTCCAGTAAGATCCTTTAGGGGGCTCCCCTGTTGAAGATCCAAATCAACATTTGCAAGATTTCTTGGAAATCTATGACACGATCAAGGTGAATGGAGCCTCAGAAGATGCTATTAAGCTGCGCCTCTTTCCTTTCTCACTCAAGGATAAGGCAAAGGCGTGGTTGACGGCACAAGCTCCTGGGACATTTAATACATGGACAGCTCTATCCCAGGCTTTCCTGAAGAAATTTTTCTCGCCCAGCAAGGCCATGATATTTCGGAACAACATAATGGAGTTCAAACAAAAGGCCAATGAATCATTCTACGATGCGTGGGAAAGATTTAAAGATGCACTAAGAAGATGCCCACAGCATGGCCTTCCAGATTGGCTGATTGTGGAAAAATTCTATGCTGGCCTAAACGAGACCCTCCGTGCACATGTTGATGCAGCATCCGGAGGAGTAGCTTTAGCTAAAGATGCTGAGGATGTGTACGAACTATTCGAGCACGTTGCCAGCAACAAATTTAATTGGTCTGCCGAGATACCTGGCAGAAAAACTGCCGGCGTTCTTGAACTTGATGCTATGAGCCTGATGAACGCTAAGTTGGATGCCATCTTGAAGTTGAACGTGAAAGGACAGTCCCACTCTTGTGCTAGATGTGAAGGAAGCTATCAGGAGTGCCCAGTAGAAGGCGGCTATGAGCAAGCATGCCAGGAGCAAGTCAGTTACATCAACCAGAGGGTCCAAAAAGACACTTACTCGAACACCTACAACCCAGGTTAGAGGGAGCACCCTAACTTCTCCTGGAAATCTCAACAGCCCGTTCAAAATCAAACCGGAAGGGGTCCTCCCGGATTTCCTCAAAAACAACCTGCACAGGCGTACCAACAAGTGTATCAGTAGGCTCCTAAAGATGACTTGCAGTCACTACTAAAGTCATTTATGGAAGAACAACGACAGGTCGTGAAGGGGCTTTCTGACAAAATCAACAATCTTGAATGTCAGATTGCTCAAGCTAGTCCTAGTCAGGGAATTCCCGGCAGACTACCGGGCAAACCAGAAGTCAATCCGAACGCTCAATGCAATGCGATCACTCTTAGGAGTGGAACCTAATATCTGGAGCGTCAACCACCTTCTGCCCCGGTAAAAGAAGTAGAGCATGGCCAGGTTGTGCAAAAAGACAGGTCCGCAAAGCACGAGCAGGCTGTGTCAACCGAGAAAGGGAAGGAAAAGGAAGACGAAGTAAAAGCCTTTGTTCCACCCATTCCTTTTCCTCAAAGACTTAACCCACTGGTCCATGACAAGAAGTTTGGACGCTTCCTAGAGATCATGAAGAAGCTCTATATAAACATTCCGTTTATTGAGGCTGTGTCCCAAATGCCCACCTATGCAAAATTCTTAAAGGACATCCTGTCCAATAAGAATAAACTGATTGATTATGGGACAGTGGCCCTGACTGAGGAATGCAGTGCTATCATCCAGAATAAGCTTCTGAATAAGTTAAAAGATCCAGGAAGTTTCTCCATCCCCTGTGACATAGGGAAAGTACACATCAAGAGAGCACTCAGCGACCTTGGGGCAAGTGTCAATGTAATCCCTCTGTCTGTCAGCAAGCAACTAAACATGGGGGAAATGAAACCCACTGCTATGTCTCTCCATCTAGCAGATCGTTTAGTTAAGTATCCAGTGGGCATTCTGGAAGATGTTCCCATTAAGATTGGGAAATTTTTTGTCCCAGTTGACTTTGTGGTATTGGACATGGAAGTAGACTGCCACACTCCTCTCATCCTGGGGCCACCATTTTTAGCAACTGTTGGAGCACTCATTGATGTCAAGAACGGAAAGCTTACTTTACGAGTCAGATCTGAAGAGATCAGTTTCGATGTCGAGGAAGCAATGCGAAAAGGATTCTCAGATGACTCATGCTACCGAATCGACGTCATTGATGAAGCAGTCAAAGAAGTTTTCGCACAGCAATACTATGCAGACCCACTTTTGGCATGCATATCTCAAAATAAGAACACGGGAGATCCAAATCTTGAGATTGCAGAATGTGTGTGCCAGCTTGAAATCTTGTCACCGATGCCTGCAGAAGAAGCTATGACATTTGAAAAGCTGGACAAGTCACTGGATGACCCACCCCAAGAACCACTTTCGACGGGTGAGTTGAAGCCTCCACCTACTAAACCCCGTTATGCACTTCTGGAACCAAATTCCATATACCCAGAGGTCATAAATGCGGGTTTTATGGAGGGAGAAGAAGAGAAGTTGCAGAAAGATATGGAACGGCATGAGAAGACAATTGAGTATTCTTTTGATATGATAGGGATTAATCCCTCAGTTTATACTCACAGAGTCTTGCTGCCCAAGCCTTTCGATCCTGGAGAGCCTACCAGACAAGAGGTAATGCACCCGCCTTCAGCATAAGAGGCATCGAGTCCAGCTAAAAGATATTAAAGAAGCGCTTCGTGGGAGGCAACCCACAATTTTGCATCAATAAAGAAGTCATCCCCATGACAGCCCCAAGAAGGAGAAAAATAGGTTCTATCTTTCCTTTCTATATTCTGGTGCAGTGAGGACACTGCACATTTCAAGTTTGGGGTGGCAAATAGATTATTTGTTTTTTTTCTTTTCAGCATGCATGAATAAATTTTTCAAATTTTTGTTTTTGTTATTTTCTTTGCATGAATAATGTGTTTTGCTAAAGTCACAGATCACTCAATTGGGTTTTATTGAATCCGTCTTGACAATGAAATAGGGAAATTCGTTCAAATTTTATTACTTGTGTGACAGGAATTTCGAGCCTGCATTGGGACTTGAGGGGAAAGTTCAGTTTGGGCCGAATTAACTTGATATGGGCCGTGATGTGATTCGTTTCCAATTTTTCCGACTAACTCTTCTTTGCTGATTTTTCATCTTTAACAAAACTTGGCATTAATAACATGTCTTAGAACAGGTTCATAATTCGGTCGAGGCGAAATTAGCACAAGGACACTTTTCAATCGGACATGATTAAGGCATTTCCTTCCTCGGTTTGTAAGCTAACCTTTAGACACAGCTAGCCCGTGTACATTTTTCCCTTGCTAACCTTTTTGAGCCTGAATTGATAGCCACAATTTCTTTCATACCCGCATCATTCCCACCTTCACCTTTTGAAACCTTGGCTATCATAACATTTCTTTTTCTTTTTCCATCCCTTTATGCATGTTGCTCGAATTATCTTGTGTCTTTAACACTAGTCTCATGTAAGTGGATTTTGGTTCATCTATACAGGCACTACACAGGGAGCCTGTGTCGATTCTGGAGAAGTATTGTTCAAAAGAAAAAAAATCACAAAAGAGGAAAAAATGGGGGCAATAAAGAGAGAGTATTCCTTCATCATGAAACTTGATTGTCCCTATTTATTCATCCAAAAAAAAACTCCACAAACGGCTTGAAAAAAAATTCTCCAGTTTGCACTTAATTTAAAACCATTCAAAAAAAAAAAAAGATAGTTCATTTGGCTACGTGTTAAAACACAAATTTTTCTTTCGAGCACTTGCATCTCTTGTTTTTCCTTTTTTCCCATTTCTTGTTAACCTTTAACCAAAGCCCCGTTACAACCTTAACAAGTCCTTTTGATCCTTTCGATTAGTGTCCTTGTCACTAGTGGAGATCGAAGAGTAAACCTGCTTATTTGACCTTGTTTCTTTTCTTTAATAAAATGCCAAGACTAACCTACTTTTTTCAGCAAAATTGAGGAAGGAGAATTTGTTCAAATGATGTCGCTGCCCGGTTAGGTGAAATTCGGTTCTAATTGTACTTCTCTCATTGAGGTTCTTTGTAGGTCAGGAATCTTGATTCCTTGTGAAATTTTTGGAAGGATTTTCTGTGAGTTTGGACTTGTCGGTTTGATTCGCCCGTGTTGAGTGATTTCCTTTTTACCCTCGTTTTCCCGTTATTTGCTTGGGGACAAGCAAAAGCTTAAGTTTGGGGGCGTGATGTGTGAATGTTTTACACATCATTTTTAAGTTTATTTTATTATTTTTGTCTTTGTTTTAGTATTAATTTATTTTATTCTAGATTTTATTTTGTTTTATTTTGATAAATTTCTCATCCTAGTGTGCGAGGCCCTTTTTGCAGGAAATTATGAATTCTTGGCCTATTTGGAGTCAAGCTCTTTGGATATGGACTTAGTTGGAGATGGTGAAGATGGAAGGATGCATTTGATTATTGGCCAAGTCAACAAGCCGTTTGGATACTTTC
>JAKUCV010006724.1:122062-225297 GCA_028386065.3 Turnera subulata | reverse complement strand
TGTGACTGAGGCTGTAGAGCAGTTCGTGAGCACAAATCAGGACATGTGGATCCCGGATGCCTAAGAATTCACCATTCCTGATCTCTCCCTCATTTAGTCTATTGTTACATTTATTTTACTGTTTATTTTGCTTCTTAATAATTATTCACCAAATCCATCACCGTTTAATTGCTTTCAAGTCTAATTAGTCTAAGATAGAAGGAAAACGGATTCAACCCAGTCCCTGTGGATACGACCTTGATACGTACTACAACAACCCTGTGCACTTGCAGGAGACCACGACCGCATCAACCCACGGAAAAGACGGAATTTCGGGGACGAAATTCTTTTTAAGGTGGGTAGACTGTAACAGCCCGGGTAAAATTTTTAATTTTTACCGGGACTGTAAAAGTCTTTTTACCGTGATTTACTATTGAATTAATCTTGGGTAATTAATTCAAGGTAAATCGGGAGTCGTTTTTCGAAACCGAGAGTTTTCTCGCGCTCGTGATTTTTCCGTGGATTTTTCGGGCCTAAGTTGGTATTTTTCGGGTTTCGGAATTTCTCGGAAAATCACACTGGAAAATAACTAAGGGGGTATCAGTTATTTTCTGGTCCGGACCGGACTCGCTTCAATAATGCAGACAGGCTGCATTATTGATGAATCACATGTGCACAGTGTTCATCGTCTATAAAAAGAAGAAACCAGAGGGGAAGAAGAGAAGAAAAAAAAAAAGGAGAAAGGGAGAGAAAAAGAAAAAGAGAGAAAAAGAAAAAAAGAGAGAAAAGAAAAAGAGAAAAAAAAAAGAAAAGAAAAGAAAACAGAAAAAATAAAAAATAAAAAAACTGAGTGAAGGGAAAAGAAAATAAGAAAAAAAAAGAAAAGAAAAAAAAGAGAAAAGGAATTTCTGAAAATCGGAAAATAGAAAAGAAAAAGACAGAAAATAGGAAAAAAAGAAGGAAAAGAAAAAAAAGGAAGAAAATCGGAAACCCGGAGTGAACTGTTCACCGTGACCACGTTACTGTGCATGCCGTGGAGTTCCAGGCCGCCTCTCGCCGCACCGCCGCCACCATCGGGTTCGCCGAGCCGACGCGACCTCAGCCCCGTCGCCCCCGAGTCCTTCCGTTCACCGAGGCGCCGTTGACCCGCAGCGAAACCCGGCGGATCTGTTCTCCCACACCGCTGCTCAGCTTCCTGCCGTCGCCGCGCCGTCGTTCCGCCGCCCATGGAGTCGCCTGCACCCGCCACACATCCTGCCTCGTTCGCCTTCCTTCCTCGCGCTCGTCGTCGCCGTCGCAGCTGCTCAACCCGAGGTGAGCACCCGTGGGTTGCGACGACCCGTTTCCTTCGGGCGGGTCGCGAACCTGGGTATTTCCTTAATGGGCTGTTGTGTTGGGTTGGGCTCACTGTTGGGCTGTTTTGGGCTGGGCATGGACTTACTATTCATGACCCAGTCCCGTTAAAAAAAAATAATAATAAATATATATAGGTATATATTTATTAATCTGGTTTATAATTTTGGAAAAAAATATATAAATATGGTCAATTTAATTTTGGTGTTTTGTGGAAAATATAAATATATATACTTTGATAAATAATTAAGTTATGTTTTGGGAAAAACTAATATTATTTGGAAAAATATATTTAAACCATGTAATAATTTCTGGGAATTTTATATATATGTATTATTTTCTCTAGAAAACTATGGTTGAGGAATATACATATGTATGTACTTTGAAAATTAAAGGTAATTATGTTTTGTGTTGGAAATATTATTATATATAGAAAAAGATAAATACTATGTATATTTTTTAGAAATTATAAATAGGTTATTATTTTTCTGGAAAAATTATGGTGATTATAATTTTGGAAAATTATAGTTATTTATGAAATTATTTTGAAAAAAGTTTTAATTAAAGTATGGTACCGAAATTATATTCAGATATACGTACGGTAAATATTTTCGGTAAAAGATAATAATAAAGGATATGAACCGGGATGGGTATATTTCGCAGTATTGGCATCATAGTATACCGATTATGTGCATTTATGTGTATATATTGTTTTGTGATATAGGTTTGATATCGGGCAGTTTCCCAAGGAGCCGGCGTCGGACCGGTCATTGTTTCCGGAGTTGAGTAATCGGCCAAGGTGAGGATGGATTTCCTTCGATATGTGTCTATATTACTCGGTTATTATGTTTGTTGATTTTTGCATGTTGCAGTTGTCTTGATTGTTGTCGGGATGTTTATCCCAGTATTGTGATTGGTTTTTGAACGTTTATTCTTGAGTCGTTTTGGCACTAAATAAAATGGAATAATTAATAAATTGTGACAAGGATGTCGATCTTTGATTTTTGGATGGGATGTCTATCCCGGGATTTTGGTTAGGGATGTCGATCCCTGTGATTTATTTTCAATGACGGTAATATAATAGTCACGTGATAAGTAGTGGTACGACTCGATGGTTTAAGACTGTTTCGTGGTGGCCATGACCTAGGTTCTTGTGATAAGCATGTCTATGCTTGGGATGTCTATCCCGTGATTATTTTTGGGATGTCTATCCCTGGGTTCGTATTTTTGGGATGTCGATCCCTGGGTTCTCTGGATTTGCTCTGGCACCCGGAATATGTTGATAACCAGGTCTGACCTCTAGCTTATCCGTGACGGAGCCCGGGAAAGATAAAATTGGAAATAATTGGATTTTTACTTGAGTCTTTTGGTTTGTGCCTGTTTTTGACTTGAGTAATTATAGTTGCATATTGATTGTCTTTCCTTCGTCGGTGAGCACTTCGGACTCACCCCTCACCTGCGGGCTTTCATCCCGTAGGATGAGTTATTTTTGGTGCAGGATTGGTGCATTCCAGACAGGCTGCAGTGTTATCCCTTGGACAGGGCTTGGATCCATAGTTTGCATCAGTGTCGCATGCAGTGTATTGTGAGTTGTTAAGTCTTTCGCTGTGCATTGTTTTACTATTATTGGGCCATTGGGCCGTGTTGAGTTATTAATGTTGTTTTTATTATGGGCCGTTGAGCCCGGATATCTGTTGTACACACTATATGTTGGGCTTTGTTGGGTTAGGCTATTACAGTTCCGGCACGTGTTTACTGTGTACGATAAATACGGGTCGGGGCGTTTCATTTTGGTAGCGGAGCGGGCGTTAGGTCTTGTTGGGCAGTCTTTGTGTGTTTGTTGTCTTTGTTTGCATAGTTCGCTCCATTTATTTATTATTTTATATCATTTTAGTCAGGCATTATGGATTCAGTCAAGGGACGCCAGCTGTCGCAGAACATACACATATGAGGTAATGATGCCATAAATAAGCGGAAATATAAATATTATTAATAATACTAATTTTTTATTACAAAGAGAAATATTACATTGATATTTTTATAAAAAAAGAAATACATTTATCGCCTTGGAACGACATTGACCCTGAAGCTAGTGGGGTCATTGTTGATGTTGACTTGGATGTTGTCGCTCTACGAGAACCACATGCCGTCTGCGTTGTTCTGGCCTGGAAGCTCGAACCGGTTTGCTTGTGGGAACCGGAGTGGGATGAGACCATGATCGTCTTGAGGTTGCCACTGGGTCTCCGTCAGAAGAACCATGTTTGGTTTGTATTGGTTCTTCAGGTCCCTCAGAGTACGCGAGAACTCCTGAGAACGCCTTGCGACTCCTCTGCAGTTCCACACCAGCAGTCGGGCCTTTGGCCAAGTTACGGGCCTTTGGCCAAGTTACGGGCAGACAAGTGACTCTGGGCATGCTTTGGGCCGTCATTGAGAGCTGATAGTAGGTACCTTGCTCCAGGAAGTGGCAAGTGGACTCCAGGTTGAACTCCTGAAGCCTTTCCGAGATGAAGAACATGATGGAGTTTGCCGATCCGTAGTAGGAGGTCCTCAGAGTGCCATGGTCCTCCAGAAAGAACGTCTCTTCTATAGGCGTGATGAAGAACCGCGACGAGTAGAGTTCGTCGACGAAGACCAGACGCGGCATCCTGCCGAGCTCGTTCGGTAGCTATTCTGGACGCTCGTTGACCATGCTGTAGGCCAGACGGTTTCTTCTGCCAAGATTGGCACCTTCGACGAAGAAAACGGAAGATGGAGCAGGCATCGTATTTGGACGAGTGGGTATTTTGTTTTTGAGCGTTGTGGTTTTGTTTTTCTGAGCGTTTTGTTTGCTTTCAAAATGCTTTTGATGATATACACCTCACCGCTCCGTCTTTTATACTCTTATGGGGAGCGTGTTTACTGTTTTCGATTTTCAAGATTTTGCTTTTTGAAAATTTTCCGTTGCTTTCATTTATTGCCTTGTTACTCTACACGTTTTTCGGGCTACATTGCCAGAGTTTTTCAGCCTTTTTCCATCTTATGATTTTCTTTCGCTCTGGCTACTTTGTCCTTTCTTTTTATGGTTTTACTATATTTTTCTGCATCTTTTATCACATGCATCCGTGACCGTTGAGGCTGGACAGATGGGACCGTACCTCGAGTAGAGCGCATGTGCGACAAGTTTACAGCTGTTTGGACATCGTGGAGAGATACGAGAATTGACAGACGTTTTTGGCTCATGCGGAAATTTTGAACAAGTGGGTAACGTTCCTTTCGTGGGACACAAGACGCTTTCGTGATCGTCACCGTGCGAGTTAACGGATATCTTTTGCACGTGGGAACCAACATCACCGTTAGCTCCGTATGTCACGTTTCTCAGGATCGAGGTTGCTTAGGACCGATTTGGGCGCTGATCATGAAATATATTTTGTTTTAATTCCTTTTTATTTTGATTTTGTTAAACGAGTTTTATTTTTGATTTCTTTATGTTTAATTTTATATTTTTATTGTTAAGTTTTATTTTGCCTTGAGATGTTTTAATTTTCCGTTTAACATAAGATTTCATAACACATGAGATTTTGATTTAAAAAGAAAACTTATTTTATTTATTTATTTCATAATAGTTTTACAACAGGAGAAGAAGTACTCTATTGAGTTACATGCTTCTCTAGGTCTTTTACAAGTTTTTGGACGGTTTTCATGTGAGGGAATAGCTCCGCGCACGCCAGTTCGATTTGCGCCACCGCCGAGCTGATCTTCTTCAGTGAGACGTTCAGCTGCGTCAGAGACTGCTACGGTGTGCTGCTTTCAGCCGTCGCTTTGCCCTTTCGATCCTCAGCTTATTTGGGAGCACGCTTCTTCCGGCGTCTTCGAGAGACCACCATGTGTTCCTTCAAGCCGACAGTGTTCGTCTTGAAGCGCTTCTTCGGAGGTTCTTCATCGGAGCTTGTTGGGAAAGCAGTGCCGCCGATGTAGCTGTTGTTCTCGGAGTCTGAGGTAGTCCTTGATCTCAGTATAGAGTCCATGACTGTGTGTGAGTATGCCAGTCATAAGGTTTGGTTCTTATAGAGGACGAGATGTCGCTTAAGGGTATAAGCGGTATCTCGGGTTGAGTTTGGACACCTGGCAGAGTGTGCAGAAGCTTATCGTGGTAGGACCCACGGATAAGACGGAATTTCGGGGACGAAATTCTTTTTAAGGTGGGTAGACTGTAACAACCCGGGTAAAATTATTAATTTTTACCGAGACTGTAAAAGTCTTTTTACCGTGATTTACTGTTGAATTAATCTTGGGTAATTAATTCAAGGTAAATCGGGAGTCGTTTTTCGAAACCGAGAGTTTTCCCGCGCTCGTGATTTTTTTGCGAATTTTTCGGGCCTAATTTGGTATTTTTCGGGTTTCGAAATTTCTCGGAAAATCACAGCAGAAAATAACTAAGGGGGTATCAGTTATTTTCTTGTCCGGACCGGACTCGCTTCAATAATGCAGACAGGCTGCATTATTGATGAATCACATGTGCACAGTGTTCATCGTCTATAAAAAGAAGAAACTAGAGGGGAAGAAGTGTAACAGCCCGGGTAAAATTTTTGATTTTTACCGGGACTGTTAACGTCGTTATACAGTGATTTACCGAATGAATTAATCTTGGGTAATTAATTCAAGGTAAATCGGGAGTCGTTTTTCGAATCCGAGAGTTTTCCCGCGCTCGTGATTTTCCCGCGGATTTTTCGAACCTAAGTTGGTATTTTTCGGGTTTCGGAATTTCTCGGAAAATCACACCGAAAAATAGCTAAGGAGGTATCGGTTATTTTCTGGACCGGATCGGACTCGCCCGTAATATGGACGATTTGCATTATTGCTCACATGCTTAATAGTAAAAGTAAAAAAAAAAAAACCATTTTAAAGTCGGTGGAAAGGAACCAGGAGAGGAAGAGAGGAAAGAAAAGAAGAAGAAAAAAAGAAGAAGAAAGAAAGAAAAAAAGAGAAAGAGAGGGAGAGGAAAAAGAAAAAAAGAGAGAAAAGAAAGAAAGAAGAAAAAAAAGAAAGAGAGGAAAAATAATTGAAACCGGGAAAAAAGGAAAATCAGAGGGAAATAGAAAAGAAAAGAAAAAAAAATGAAAAAGGAAGGGGAGGGGAAGAGCAGCGCCGGCCACCGCCCCCTCGCCGCCTCCACCTCTCGCTCGCCACCACCACCACCTGAGACCTCTCGCGCCACCGTCACCAACTCCTTCTCCTTTTTCCCCTCTCCACCGCGTCATCACCGGAGTCGCCCGCGTCATTGCACCGCCGCGGCCAGTAGCCGCCTTCCTCTTCCACGCGAAGCCGACGCCGCCGCTGCTGGTCGTGCAACCTTGCCCCGTTCCTCCTCGCCGGCCTTTCTTTCTCCTCACGCCGTGCCACCTGCACCTCAGCACGCCTCCCTCGCCTCCTCTTATGGACGATTTGCATTATTGCTCACATGCTTAATAGTAAAAGGAAAAAAAAAAAAGAAAACCAGTTTAAAGCCGGTGGAAAGGAACCAGGAGAGGAAGAGAGGAAAGAAAAGAAGAAGAAAAAAAGAAGAAGAAAGAAAGAAAAAAAGAGAAAGAGAGGGAGAGGAAAAAGAAAAAAAGAGAGAAAAGAAAGAAAGAAAAAAAAAAAGAAAGAGAGGAAAAATAATTGAAACCGGGAAAAAGGAAAATCATAGGGAAATAGAAAAGAAAAGAAAAAAAAATTAAAAAGGAAGGGGAGGGGAAGAGCAGCACCGGCCACCGCCCCCTCGCCGCCTCCACCTTTGGCTCGCCACCACCACCACCTGAGACCTCTCGCGCCACCATCACCAACTCCTTCTCCTTCTTCCCCTCTCCACCGCGTCATCACCGGAGTCGCCCGCGTCGTTGCACCGCCGCGGCCAGTAGCCGCCTTCCTCTTCCACGCGAAGCCGACGCCGCCGCTGCTGGTCGTGCAACCTTGCCCCGTTCCTCCTCGCCGGCCTTTCTTTCTCCTCACGCCGTGCCACCTGCACCTCAGCACGCCTCCCTCGCCTCCTCGCCGTGACCGTCCATTGCTGAGCCCGCCGAGGTAAGCAGCCGCGCCCGGAGGTGGAAGAAGGTCCACAGTGGCCATTGCCTGTTGGGTCCAAGGTGGTGGGCTTGGACTCAGGCCTGCCGTCTTGGGCCTGATGCTTTGGACATTAGTGGGCTGATGTTTAGGTTGGTTTTGTTGGTTTGGGCTTGGGCGGGCCGGACTGTGCTGCTGGGCTCTGCACGGGCCTGGGCTTGGCACTGTGCAGGGTCTGGGCCAGCACTGTTCATGGCCCAGTCTATTTAATTAAAAAAACAATTTATATATGTCTATTTATTAATATTCTGGAAATTAATTTTGGAAAAAAAATTATATTTACTTTGAAAAAAAATATGGACAATATAATTCTGGTATTTTCAAGAAAATATAAATATATTTACTTTGATAAATAATTAAGTTTTACTTAAGAAAAACTATTATTAATTAGAAAAAAATATATATATATACCTTGAAAATAATTTCTGGAAAATTTATATATACATTATTTCTCTGGAAAATTGTGGGTGTGGAAATTATATATATATATATATATATATATATATATATGTACTTTGTAAAATTAAAGGTAATTATATTTTGTGTTGGAAAATATTATTACTATATATATTTAGAAAAGATAAATACAATATAAATATTTTCTGAAAATTATAAATAGGTTGTTATTTTCTGGAAAAATTATGGATAATATAATTTTTGGAAATTATAGTTATTTTATGAAAATATTTTGAAAGGAGTTTTAATTAAAGTATGGTACTGAAATTATATTCGGGTATACGTACGGTAAATTATTTTCGGTAAATGGAAATAATAAGGGATAAGAACCGGGATGGGTTATTACGCAGTTTGGCATCATAGAATACCGATTATGTGCATTTATGTGAGCATGTTATTTTGTTGTATAGGTTATGATATCGAGCAGTTCCTGTGGAACCGGCTTTGGAACCTGTTGAGGATTCCGTATTTGATAATCGGCTAAGGTGAGGTTAAGTAAATATTTATTTACATCCCGTGATATCAAGTTGCTGTTTGTTTACTGTGTCCAATGATGCTGGTATGATACTTTGTGGCTGTGTATGGTTTGTTGTGTGATGAATTATGTTGATAATTGCTGCCGTTGATGTTGTTGAAAATATTGTTGCTGTTGATATAATTGATGATATTGGGATTGTGGTTATAAGTAAGATTATTGTAGTTGTTGACTGTAGAATTGTGTGAGTTGAGTACCGGGGGTACTATTATGTGATGACAGTATGGTATTGATTATTATCCAGACGAGCGGAGAGGCTGCGAGCCTGCTCGGGATAATGAGATAATGGTTGGATGATAGAGATGTAGTAACTAGACGAGGAAAAAGGAAATAATAAAATTGAATACACTTAGACATCTAGTGAGTCACAGTTAAATGTTGGAACAGCCAGATGGTAGTCTGATTTATGGTGCTGGGGGAGAGTGTGCTTTGGGTTTGCTCCCTGTCTGTACCGATTATTATTTTTAGGCGCTGGGGGAGAGTGTGCTTGGGGTCTGCTCCCTGTCTGTGCCAGTTATACGTGGAGGTACCAGGGCGGGGTCCACGGGCTAGCTAGCTTGACTACCAGGCGACGGCCATCATTTAACTTGTGATAGGGGCCCTGATAATAAAATTGGAATAGCGTGTCTAGAATCACCAGTGTGTATTTAAGGTTCGTGAGAACCTTGGTTAATTGTTGTGTTGTGACTTGGAATAGTTACGGTGTATGTATATGTATATTTGCTTATGGGTTTACCCGGTGGGCACTTCGGACTCACCCCTCACCTGCGGGCTTTCATCCTGTAGGTTGAGTTATTTGTGGTTCAGGTATATTGCATTCCAGACAGGCTGCGGCGTTATCCCTTGGACAGGACTCGGATCCATTGGTTGCATCATGGGTTGCATACAGTCATTGTGAGTCGTTAAGTCTTCCGCTGTGCATATTATTATTGTTGTTGGGCCATTGGGCCGATTTTATTATTATTGATGTTTGTTATTTTGGGCCGTTGGGGCCGAGTTGTCGTTGTACACACTGTATGCTGAGTCATGTTGGGTTGGGTCGTCACAGTTTCGGCACGTGTTTACTGTGTACGGTAAATATGGGTCGGGGCGTTTCAGGGCGGATCTGAGGGCTGAGCGAGCCACGGATTTTTCGAAGGGGATTTGGCGGCAAGGTGATGGGAAGAGGAGTTGGTGAAGGAGTGGTGGCGGTGGTGGTGAGAATCGGGTGGAGATTGAATTTGGGAGAGAAAGGAAGGGCTCGAACCAAGACTAACCAAGATCGCCGCCGCGCTTGGCAAAGCTGCAGCCGGAGAGGCGGGAGGAAACGTCGTCGAACTTGGCCTTGCCGAAGATGATGTCTTCGTGGATGGCCTTGAGCTGGGAGACGGCGGCGTCGCGGGTGATGCTCCGGATGACGCGGCCTTCAAGGTCCTTCCAAGAGGCCTTCCTAACACCTTAACCACAAGAAAAGCAATCTCCTTCCTCCAAGCTTCACCGCAAAAGCCGACGATGGATCTCCCCCCATGAAATCTTTCTTCCCTTTTTCATTTTTCTTTTTCTCTATTGATCTGCTCTATCGGGTGTTTTTTCAGTTTTTTGTCCACTGGAGAAGAAGAAAGAGGATGGGCACGTGAGGAAGAATGAGTGTTGGATTTTATTTTGGTAAATTAATTTAATTCTAATGTGATAATAATTATCATTAATTGGCCAGTTATTAATTGTTAATTTCAATTTTTGAAATTTGTTTTTCTTTTGTTTAATTTATTTCATTTATCTTATTCCACGTAATTAGTTAACGGCCAGCTCAGCGAAAAATTAACGGAAATATGGACGGGGACTCGTTTGGGGTTCTTTTTAAACGTTATAAGACTCAAATGAGTCGATTTTCTTTTTTAGGACTCAAATAAGATTTCGGAAAAAGATATAGGACTCGCGGAGTCATTATCCCAACGTTAGCATAAACAACAAAAGAAAAGACGGATGGACCATTTCCCAATCTTTATTATAAGATAAATTAAATAAACTTATTTTAATTATGAGATAATCTAAGTTATCTCTGCCATATTTGTTCTTCTAATGTGATGCAGATGTTCATTGTTGGAAGAAGTCGAGATTTGTGCGGGGGCTCCAGGTTGCAAAGACGCTAAGGCACATGTAATTTTACCGGATATTAAGATGGCAGTAAAGGCTTTAACCCGTTGAGTGTTGACACAGACCTTTGGAATTCTAAATATGTGTGGATTCTCTCCAGAATAACTCTATCACTCCTCTCACCTTCAGAATCAGATCAGCCCACATCTGCTGTTGTTTTGCTTCAAACAATATCCACGTTGTATATTTTGTAACCTGAATGTGAATAGAGTAGTTGACTGTGTTTCCAAAACCGCCAGGATGAGACAATGCCCACCACATGGGGTTCTTGCTCCACCTCCTAAGCTGGTTGAACTTTTGTACTATGATATTAGATAGATGGATAAATGGAGCTATCTGCTTTCCCAATAAAAAAAAATAAAATCTTAATTTTTTTAGAAAATTTGCTAATCTCGCAAATAATCAATTTGCAGACGCTAGTGAGTGTGACGATATATAACGAAGCAATATGTTATGGTAAAAATAATTTTGACAACGTCGGCATTCAGCAATTATATATATAGTTATCTCAGCACAAATGACAGGACAAACAAATATGGTTTAGAGTTTTCATTAATCATTCTAATATTAGGCCAATGAACGCAATTAGCTAGTTTTTCTTTTAGAAACAATTTAAGGTAAGATAGTTGGATATATAGGAGGGTTTGGTCCCAATGTCAAACCAATTGGAGTTTGGAAAATAATGAAAGCGAGCAACTATTTTTCATTTTCTTTTAAACATTATCAAATCATCAGTATCGATGTGGGCCACATGATGTTCCTAGTTCATTGTTTAGCTTTTAGAGTGGGCCAATATAAATCTTCTATTAGGCCGATAAATATTCTACCGAGCCCTCCTGTCTCCCGCACAACGATATACTATGTCTCTTGGTAATCATCACCAGTTTTGCCTCGATAAAAGATGGATATGGTCTCAATAGTACGGTCTAGCATTAATCATTTTACTGGTAGAATTCTTAAAAGGCCTAAAAGGAAAATGATCATACCGATTTTGTCATAACTCGGCTGGGCCAAATCTTGTAGTTTAGGCCTGGATTTCGAAAATTTTGGTAAACAGCCACTATGGATAAGTCTTTGATTGAGACTACGTTATTCGGTCCAATACGGTATTCTATATTTTATCAAATCTTCCTTAACAACCCAACTCTTACTATACGAGGGCTCATGTATCGTCAAGTTATAGGTAACGATTCTTCGTCTTACTACTCTATGTTTCACACACTTATTGACTTAAGCATTGGAGTGATAGGTAACGATTCTTCGTCTTACTACTCTATGTTTCACACACTTATTTACTTAAAGCATTGGAGTGTCCACTCAGCAGGGGCGAATCGAGGGGGGCAGATTTATACAAATCAGGATAAATCTATACTATATATAAAACACAAAGTCTCCAAAATTTGCGAAATTAAAATATTAAAATATTCTTATCTTTACTATTATAATTAAAGGCATAACAGTTATTTTAAAAACTTTTCTTAATCTTAATGATGGCAAATTCCGAATTCAACTGACAATTGGATCCGAATTTAATTGTAAATCAGATTCTACAAACACCGAATACAATTGATGCAAATACAATACTAATTTTATTTATTTATACAATTATAAATAAAAGAGTACACTGCTAATATTTATTAATCCGAATTCATTATGTAAATTGGATTCTACAAACACCGAATACAATTGTACTGATTACGGCGAATATAATACTGATTTTATTTATTTATATAATTGTAAATAAAAGAATACACTGCTAATTAATATTAATCCGAATTCAATTGTAAATAGGATTCTTCAGTAACGTAGTCATACTGTTTCTGAATACAATTAATTTATCAACCTCTTTAATTCATATTTTAAACCTTAAGCAGTCAAGATAAAGAAGAGCACCTGACATATCGAAAGGTATGTTAATTCGTTGATCAGATTGAATTACAGACATTGAAGTTATAATACTGATTTAAAAAAAAACTCTAAGAAATACTGATTTAAAAATTCTAATAATACTGATTTAAAAAAACTCTAAGAAATACTGATTTTAAAAAACTCTAAGAAATAAGACTCGGGGTTACCACCCAGATGTCCAGGACCACGGCCGGTTTAAGCCTCTTGTGTCTCGGCTACTGTCCTAAATCCTAATCAATTACTCTTAGCCTTAATTTCGAAAATCAACCAGTAAGGACTCTTATTTGGCGGGATCTGTTTTGCTAATTTAAAAAACTAGAGAGAATCCATTCCTATAATCATATTATTGGAAAACAAACGGTAAAATGGATATACCCAGAAAAGCAAAAAGCTCCCAGAAGACTGGACTTATCATTGAAGCCATAGTGACTCCGTTAACGATAGAACACCAACTTTAGCCGAGCTATATCATACTCTAACGCCATCTTGGTAACGCATGGTATATTTGGATCATGCCAAATGTTTATAGTTGGATAGGACTTCATTAAATATAAAAAAGAAATGCTCCACCAATTAAAACTTTCATATCATGTTACGAAGACAAACAATGAATTCATGAGCAACATGAACACCAAACTTTGCCAAATTATCAGGCTCTAAAACCCATCTAGGTAACTCACTGGCTGACAATAGCCAATTTTTTTTATCAAAAAAGATGGACATCACACAGACTAGATTAGGCAAAACTCATGCCAAAGTGCCTTAATTAATAGTTAAATCCACAGGCAACGTAGAAGAAACTTTACTCACGAAGAGAATTGAAGGGATCAAATCAGCTTGGCGATTCCTTTGCGACTTAAACGTAATCAGTAATTCTTCAGTGTGAGATACCGTTTAGTCCCTGTTTTTCTTACAGTTTGTTTGGATAGGGGGTGAATGATGGGGAGGGAGGGGAATGACGGGAAGAGAGGGAAACTTTAAAATTTTCCTTGTTTGGATTGACAATTTAATTGGAGGGGAATGGGGATGGGTTAATTACGAACAAGAACAATGACTATGAAAAAGAATAATAACATAAAAAAATTATTATAGAAATTTATGATTATGTGTTTGTAATTTATTCTCAACAAGAACTATGAAGAAGAAAAATTAAAGTGCAGTCCAATAGTTAATGTAAACTACCAAAAAGAACAACGATCACGAAAAATAATAAAAAAATAATATAATTAATAATCTCTTTCATTAATAATGTAATTTAATAATTAAAATTATCTAATTTAGAATATCAATGGATTAAAAAATATCATTAATAATAATCAATTTATAAATTCCTATTTTTCTGCATAAATTAATTTTAATAATATATTTATTTATATTTTCTCAACAATTACTAAAAATATGAAGAAGTATAGCTGAAATTTCGAAGAAAATCATGAACAAAAATGATGTTACCCAAAAAGAGTAATCATCACAAGAGCTCATGATAGATGTATTTGTAATTTATTATCAAGAACAATGGAGAGAGGAGTTGCCACAAAAATAAATGATAACAAAAGTAATAATATAATTTGATAATATCCTTCATTAATAATATAATTTAATAATTAAAATTATATAATTGACAATATCAAAGGATTAAAAAATATCATTAATAATATCGATTTTATAAATTCATATTCCACTACATAACTAATTCTGTGCGCCAAATTTTATATATAAGTTCTTTTCAAAATTAAAATTAATACTATACCACGTGATTTAAAGATTTTAATACTGTGCCACGTGCATCGCATCGCACGTGAAGAAAAACTAGTATGTAAAAAAATTGTGGAAAAAAACGCACATCCAGGCTCGAACCCCCGTCAATTGGCGAAAATGAGGCGCCACTAACCCCCAAGCCAGTATAGCTTCTATATTATATTATTACTATAAATACTAATATATCGGATTTAGGGGGGTCAGTGCCACTGTTTGCCCCCCCGGAACTGCCCCTGCCACTAGGTGTAGATACCCTAGGTCTCATAAGCCTATTTGTATTCGTTTTGTAAGTAACACGTGGACTCCGTAATTCTATTCATCATCATTTTGGCAACGTCTTTGGGAAACTTACCCTTTAACCGCGGATGGAATCCACAATGTATGAGGGAAGAATGAGATGATAGACAATGTACCCCGGAGGAACCCTGGGAGTCGCACTATGAGCATCACCCGGCCGTCTCGGATGAATTGCGATGGCTAGCAACTTATGATCTTAAATCCATAAAATGTTAGAATTCACTAAGCCTTAAGTGGAGAGAAAACTAGTTCGATTGTTCTAGGGTTAGACGAATCAACTGCTTTCCAAAAGAACCATCGTTCCAACACATATTTCTAGATACATTGGAGGAGTCACATGAGTCTCACTTAAAACCAATGTTGTGAAAACTAGACTGGACCGGCTGGTTCGACCGGGTTAACTGCAAACCAGTGGTTGATTCGGTTTTCAAGAACCTTAAAAACGAGGCTTTCTGGGGATCAGGTTGAACCATTTGAACCAGACCCAGTTTTTCTGGGTCAACAACTTCAAGATTTTCTTCTTTTTTTTCTCCTAAAATTTCTAATAACAAGTGTTTAATGTTTATCAAATTTATTTATGACTATTATCTATCTAAATTTTTATATTAAAAAAAAATTGCACTTTAAGATATCATAATATACATATAGTTTGTTTTTTATTATTAATCATTTATATATAATTAAATATTAGTTTACAGTTGGACCCGGCCAGGTCCTTGTTAGACCCTGGTTTTTCGAACCTTTACCTTTTCTGGTTCGATGACCGGTCCGGTTTTTAAAACTTTGCTTAAAACCAAATAACCTCGACAGAATTATGCTTGCACGGTCTTCACACTATAGCTAAGTTTGTTCTTTATCGCTCACTGTCTGGGAAATAAACTCGATTTTTGGACTGGGTTCTTTTATTTCCTTCGAGACATGAGAGGCTCGCTCTCGCTCATCTTTGTTCGCACCAACGGATCCTTTCTCGAGGAAAAGATCATAAATCTGAACAAACTCACAACAACGCATAGCACCACCACTATTCTTGGTGTTCTCTTATTCATTAAGGAGGAGGAGTTGCCACCCAAGTTTAATAGGAAAAATTTGAGAAAAACTCATAGTTAACTCGGGGTAATGCACTAATCTTGAGCTAAGAGGAGGATTTGGGAAGTGATATACCGCCGCCCACCTTTTAATTAAACAACACGGATGATATTGAATGCCAATTTCATTGTCTGTACGTTTATGATCGGACAATATGCACTTACTTTGCAATTGCGGAGACAACCGGATATTTCAACCAAGCAAGCATACATGCATATTAATAGAAAATAACATAGTGCGAGCGTGAAAGTGAACATGCTTAAAGAATTAAAATCTGGAAACGGTAAAGATTTGAGCATGCATCTCGTCCACTTGAGACTGCCTACGTACCTCCTGATAGTGGGTTCAAAACTCTTGTAGTTCATTTAACAGGGATCCCAAAACTAACTTAGGTTGTCTTCTAGAATTGACCTGTAAATGAATTTTTGTGTCCTGTGCTATAGACTTAGAACTTAGTTTTACAAAATCACATAATTAAGTACAACAAGTTGAACTTTTTTAGTAAGTATCGTTCCTTATTTCAAAACAAATGTATTTGACTAAAGATATTTGGACATTGAAAAGGATTTTCAATGCAAGCTTATGCCATATCCAAAAAAGATGGGATTTTTATACATAAAAATATTTATGCAATTTTCAAAGTGTTGGTGAGTTTAAAACATGCAATGTATTTTGTTGGGAAATTAAATTTTGGTTTGCGTGTCTAAACATAGACAAATGCTAATTAACAACCCGCTTTGTTGGCTGCTTATTTGGACAAGAAGACTGTTTGTTACAATCAAAACATCCGTTTAGTTCTTTAACATCTCTTTCCAGAAGAGGCCATTATAACAAGCATTTAGTGTTTATAAAACAAAGGTTTAAAATTTTTTCTTCCAAAACAAACAATTTTGGAAAACTTTTATGCATCAAAACTCATTTTGTGAAAACATAGATGAATTTAACATAAAAATGAATTTATAAAACTATTCATGCCCAAATAATATTTAGCATGATGATAAATTATGATCCAATGATGATAATATGCCATACATATTCCTACAAGATAGTGAGAAAGGTGTATAAATAAAATAAATATTAATACCATACACATTAGTTAGTGCAAATGTTTTACTCGAATTATAATTCTATTATTTTATTTCTAAAAATTTATATTTTCTATTTGAACAACTATTATTAATGTTTAAATTGGAAAAAGTTTATTTTCCGGTCAATTATAAAAAGAATCATCTTTTCTGTTATTATCTGTAAATAGTTTTTTTTTTCGATTTTAACACAAACACAAACCAAAACCGAACCCGTGCAATGCATGGCTAGTAGTGTACTAGTTGTTTACAAAAGAAACAAGCGATAGAAAATGAAAGTTCTTGTGGACCAAATTATGATACTTATCTTCCCACCCCGAATTAAAAGACCCCTTTGGAGGCTGGCTGAAGAAGCCTGTAAGCACATCTTCCACATAAAAACTGTATTATTGTCCCTTCCACAAAGCTTTAGCCACCTGACATGAATTCGTCTTTCCGGGTATCCATGACGTGGATTACACAGTTTCCATCAAACCACCGTTGGGCTTTGAAAAGCCCAAATATCACTGTAACCTGCCCTGAATCACAAAATATCTTTCATCACACTAGCCCAAGCCCAACCAAAGTAGGAGGCGCCAATGGGTTTCGTTTTCCGTTGTTTTCTTCCCCCTCAGTTATCCTCCTATCCCGGCGCCACCTGTCAAAACCATTACCAGTCCCCCCATAAATATCGCACTACAGTCTCTCTCGCAAGTTGCCAGTTCCTTCTCTCTGACTACAGACACTCACTCAAAATCAAAAAATATCTCCCTCCCTCCCTCCCCGCTCTCTCTTTCCTGAAAGAATGAAGATGTGGTGAACGGTAACAGTTCCCTCCAAGCACGATGAACACGCGTACCTTCCTCTACTCTTTCTCTCCCCAACTCCGGCCGCCCTACTTCTCCGCTCCGAAGAGGATTTTCAGTCCCAGTAGTGAAGCGGAGGCGTTTCACCTCAGGGTTCGGTCCGCTGTGTTCCGGGTCTCGGCGCGGAAACCGAACCGGCACGACCCAGGGAAAGTCCATGCGGACGTCAAGTGGGAGGCGCACCAGATACTGGAGGCGCTGAAGTTGGAGGATGTGTTGAACCGCAGCGTATTGCGGCATAAAGGTAATGATAATGAGGTGGAGAGCACGGGGCCATGGTGGGAGGAGTTCCCCAAGCGGTGGCAGATTGTCATCCTTTGCTTCTCGGCTTTTCTTCTTTGCAACATGGATAGGGTACGCTCTCATTTCTCATCAGCAACTTTTTTTTATATTATAATGTTAAGAGTTGCAAGTAATCATATATTAATTACGGGAGGAAAGGGGCTGACAGGTAAACATGAGCATAGCAATACTTCCCATGTCGGCGGAATACCATTGGAACCCCACCACCGTGGGCTTGATCCAGTCTTCCTTCTTCTGGGGTTATCTCCTTACCCAGGCAAGTAGTTTCCTCTTTCAGTCTTTTTCTCTTTAGTAATATATATGTATAGTAAGTTTAAATGTCATTAAGTCTGTAATGATTTTGGTTTTTACTGACAGATCGCTGGGGGTATCTTGGCGGACACGGTGGGTGGGAAGCGGGTTTTAGGATTTGGTGTAGTTTGGTGGTCTATCGCTACAGTTCTCACACCCGTTGCTGCTAAAGTTGGCTTGCCTTTCCTACTTGTCGTCCGTGCTTTCATGGGGATTGGAGAGGTGAGCCTTTTGGTTGATTTTTTTTTTTTTTTTAAAAAAAGTTTTGTACGTCTCTTATGTCTAATTTTTTAGATGTAGGATGTTTGCTGAAACTGAATTCTCTTAATGCATCGTCCCTGAGTTAACGCGTCGCCCCTTTTCAGGGTGTTGCAATGCCTGCCATGAATAATATTTTGTCCAAATGGGTTCCCGTGTCAGAAAGAAGTCGATCGCTTGCTATGGTGTACAGTGGAATGTATTTGGGATCAGTCACTGGCCTGGCTTTTTCACCCTTCTTAATACATCAGTTTGGATGGCCATCAGTCTTTTACTCCTTCGGCTCACTGGGGACAGTTTGGTTTGCTACATGGCTGAGGAAGGTAGCTATTGCTGGCTATGCACTTTTGGGACTTACTGTTAATGCATGTTTCTTATGCAAACCCTTCAAAGTCGCTTCGGTATTGGAGGATTTTTCCGTTACATATCTTTTGTATCTGTGATGGTTGATATCCTATTTGATATCATTTGCATTACCTCTTAATTTGAACATCCATGTCAAAAGTAATTCTTACATCTGCATTTTCCTTTTTATCCAATGTTGTCTTCCAAAACTGATGTTCTTCTGTTTTTCCTACAGGCATACAGCTCACCTCTTGAGGATCCTGAACTGCGGCCTGAAGAAAAAAAGCTAATTTTTGCAAATAATTTCCCCAAGGAACCTGTTAAAACAATACCTTGGGGATTGATTTTGTCAAAACCACCTGTTTGGGCCCTTATCGTGTCGCACTTCTGTCACAACTGGGGTACATTTATTCTTCTAACATGGATGCCGACGTATTATAACCAAGTAAGTTTTTCTTTTTTCCAATACATGCTACTTCAGCAATTTCTTGGGCTTGTTGGAACGTAAATACATTGCATGCTAAATTTCTCTGACTTTTGGAGTTCTACTTATCCAAGTGACCTTTAAGCCAGGAAGATTGTCTTACTTGATGATTTTTGCATATAAACCAGTACAGACAACATATCTGGGATAGTTAAATCACCTGCATCTATTTTACCTTTGGGGTCTAGGCTAAATCTGCCACCATTCTTCTGATGATTGACCTTGAAATTTTGATTCTCATCAATTCATTACTTCCCAGGTCCTTTGTATGCTGTGAACAAGCTGATAGTCACTTAAACATGAGTTTCTTGACAATGGAAACATAAACGTAAACCACACTTGCTTCCCTGCATCATTAGCAAATGTATTTTTTAGCTTAACATTGAATAGTTTCTCGGACCACTTCTCTTCTTCCAAATAATTTAATGGTGGATAATCCTCTTGAACTGCACTGCTTTGGACATTCCGCTATTTAATCAGTCTCTTATATCACTCTGTATGGCTTGTTTAGCAGTCTACAAACCATATTACTGATAGGAGCTGTAAACCTCTAGATAAAACCAAGGATCCTGAATTTGTGCTTTTCTCATGCAGGTCCTGAAATTCAATCTCACAGAATCTGGTCTTTTTTGTGTCCTTCCCTGGCTTACAATGGCATTTTCTGCAAATATTGGAGGCTGGATTGCAGATACACTAGTGAGCAAAGGCTTATCTGTGACTACAGTCCGCAAGGTGGTACCCCTCTCTTTGCATAGTTATACATCCTACTTTCTCTCTAACTCCCTCACTCTTACACCTTGTTCTCGTGAATCATCTCTATTTAGAACTGTGGGACTAATGGAATTTAACCGCTATTTCACAGATCATGCAATCAATTGGATTTCTTGGTCCTGCTTTCTTCCTAACTCAGTTGAGCCACATCGATTCTCCTGCAATGGCAGTGCTGTGCATGGCTTGTAGTCAGGTTTGTTTCCATATCGAAATACAATTAGTTATTGTAGTTCTTGCTGGAGAAGCATTTCTTCTGCCACCAGAATCGCACTTCTGGGATTTTCCAAATTGTAGTTTATTCTTGCTCCAGCAACATATCTGATGGAACAGAACACTGAAAGGAGAGTGAATGGCACGGTCAAAATTTATAGAAGATCTTTGCACTGATAGACGACAGGCACTGTGATCTATAATGCTTATTCCCCTTTCTTGTTATATATCTTGCTCGGTTAGTTGTTCGGTCTTTCTTACAAATGCTGTATGAATAAATTCATCCCACAAATTTTTTATAATTGGCAAAAATTTTTGAACACGTTGCATCTCTTCAATAAAATCGAGACCCTCTTTTTCCCTTTACTTGTGTTTGGAGTGTACCCTGAGTGCTTCTTTTTCTTTAACAGGGAACTGACGCATTCTCCCAGTCTGGTCTGTATTCAAACCATCAAGATATTGCCCCAAGATATTCTGTGAGTATCAGTGATGTTGATGTCCTACATCTGGCTTACCTGACTTTCAATTAACGTTGGAAGTTAGGTTCGAGTAAAGAGGAAGGGGATGGCTTTAATTATGTTTCAATTCTTATCATAACGAATTGTTTGTCGTTTCCATAATTACCATTTTTGTATATTATTATGAAGATTCATCTACCTCTGTAGACTTTCTAAAAGGTTTTGAAATTGATATTGCCAAAATATGGTTGCATCGAAGTTGCTTCAATCTCTAAATAGTTGCAAGAATTAGTAGTGTCTCACTGTCTCTCTCATTGTTCCTCAGGGCGTGTTGCTTGGTCTATCCAATACTGCTGGTGTGTTGGCTGGGGTTCTTGGAACTGCAGCAACTGGTTACATTTTACAACATGGTAGGAATTCATCCCTGGTAAAGCTAAAACTTGTAGAGAAGCTCTAAGCCTAGTGTTTCTGGGCTGCCTTGTCATATTGTCCATCTATAATTTGGTGTCTTGGTTTTGGATTCAGATTAATTTAGCCGTGTTCACTTTTTTTTCTATAAAGAGTATACGAGGCATGATTTTAAAGGCTATAGCAGTATAAATTTTAACTTGATGGTTCAAAGGTAATGCAAAAAGTTTATTCGATGTAAAATATGGTTAGATCATTTAGAATTAAGGAATCCTTTTTAAGAGTATAATTTGTGGACTCAAAAGAGTAGAACGAAATATAAGGGGAAAGGGGGGGTCCTTGATGTATTTTTAACGGGGCTAATGGATTGTTGACTCATTCTTTTTGACTCTTAAATTCATGGGTATAAGTTTTAGCCAGTAATTCTCGTCTTTGTTCCTCCGTTGCTATTTGCGCTTGTATAATTTTTCACACACTACTTGCTGATTCTCATGGTGTATTTCCCCGCTTATTACCTTGTCAGGTTCATGGGATAATGTCTTTGAGGTTTCGGTTGGGCTTTACTTGGTCGGAACAGTGGTGTGGAACCTATTTTCAACTGGTGAAAAAATATTGGATTGACAGGCATCATGTAGCTTGACACACGAAGCAGCTCAACCTCCCATTCCAACCCAAAACGGAAGCAGTTAAAGGAATGGAAGATAATGGAACAAGCAAGATTAAATTGAGCAACAAAAGAATTTTGTTTTGGGAGTCGTTGGGCTTGAAGGATTGGCAAGTTTCCAATGCCAGAGAGATGGGATCAAATTTTTGAGTCCTAGACATTCTTCTGCGGCGAGTATGAAATGAGGCAGCTGCATACGTCCCAATTAGGGAAGTACATATTGTAAAGCATCTTCAACACACTACTTGTACATGTCATATTTCAATACTAGCCAATCAATTTTGTGATTATTTTTACCAAGTTATTTCAGAATATGTTGCTGTTACAGTGCACTACACATATCTAGGGTAATTTTTATGGAAGTGTGATTGATTGCAAGTGAATTTGGTTTTTGGATTGGGTGTTTTTTTTGGGGATGCATTTTGCCTATAAGTTAGGCCTAGGGGATGGGTTTTACTCCCCTTTCTCATTTTGCTTCGAAAAATGCCAGAATTTGAGCCAATACAATTATATGTAAGCGTTGCCCGACACAACGCTGACATCCTTTGGTGGGAAGCAAGATGTGGCAGAGGATGAACATTTTCAAAAGAAGTATGAATATTTTTATCTTTTATTGGAATTTTTATAACTATATTGGAAATCAGTATATGCTGATAATACAGTAAGTAATACACAGGACATTCACACTTCCGAGTGACCAGTATAACACGAACGAAATTTAGATGAATGATGATGAGACTGACACCACAGTTTAAACCCACGAAACGAAAAGTAGACAAAAGAAACAAATTAAACAATATCCAGATGATTTGTGATGACTCGTATATTCTTCAACAACTGCATGCACGGTAATACTCCAGTGAACCAACCACCATGTCTGCTAGACGCTTAGCGAAAACACCAATGCAATGCACATCTGAGAGAAGAGTCAAAAGCCCACCCAGAGAGGGAAATGAAGAACCTATGCAAGAAGAGTACGAGGATGCAAGAATACATGGAGGCCATTCTTCATAAACAGCGTTAGCGACATCTTCTGCTCAACGGGATGACCTGGAGCCAGCGACAGCCGGTAACGCAGCAATATAGCAGAAGCGACAGACTTCATTTGCAGGTATGCCAGGTCCTTTCCTAGACAGGTTCGGGGTCCAGCATTGAAAGCCACAAACTTGTAGCCATCTTTGGGTGGTTCAAATCGGTCTCCTTCTGGTGACAACCATCTCTCAGGTTTGAATTCCATGCAGTCCTCACCCCATATGCTCTTCATCCTCCCAACAGAGTAAATAGAATATGTAACAGTTGAGCCAGCAGGAACAAATGTACCGTCTGGCAGAACATCATCCGATACAACGTACTTGAAATCTTGGGGCACTGATGGGTACAAACGCAGTGTCTCAGCTAATGCTGCTTTGAGATAGATCAATCTGTCAGCTTCATCGAAGACCAGAGGCTCTTCAAGCCATTTTTCTTGATCATTTCCTCTTGTGTCTCTCAGTACGGTGGTTATTTCCTGGACGATCTTTGCTTCGACTTCAGGGTGGTTCATGACAAGCCAGAAGAACCAGCTTAGAGCAACAGATGAGGTGTCTCTGCCAGCAAGAACGAAATTTAGAGCAATTCGTTGCAGGACAGAGATTGGGAAGTGGTTCCCATCAAGGTCTTTCTTCTTCATGAATCGCGACAACAAATCATCTGAAGGATTCTCCTTGCGAGCCGCTATGGCATCCTCCATGTAGTTTCCCACAATCTTGAGGCTCTTCTTTAGCCTCTTCTCTGCTCCAATTCCTAACAACTTCTCAACTCTCCACAAGACAGCAGGGTAAAGAAGGCGCTGCAGAGTAGCTTCAGTGGCCGTGTCAAACGCAATAGAGAAGGGATTTTCGGGCAATTCTACCGAAAGTGTTTCAGGGTCTTTGCCAAAAGTGAGCCCGCAAATGTTATCAAAGGTTAACCGGAGCAACAAGTCTTGCAAATCCACCGAAACCTTTTCCGTGGCTGCTTTGTGCAGAATATGCCAGAGGCGGTTCTTGATAGTCCGGTTCACCCACCGAGCCATGGCTTGCCTTAAAGTCCTGGTGGTGAACTCGAGAGCTGCAGTCTTGCGTTGTATGAGCCATGTTTCTCCATCACTGTTAAAGATTCCTTGACCTAAGAGATCATGAAACGCAGTTTGCCACTCAGGACCTTTGGGGTAGTTATCGAAACGGGTTCGAAGTATATGCTCAATGTTTTTGGGGTGGCAAGTGACCGTGTAGAATCCCTGCCTTCGAGCCACCAAAGGAAGAGCTATGGTACAGGTTTGGTAAGTCCCTGCGCCACCGGTTGCCCGGAGGTGGCCGGCGATCCAGTCATGAATGTTTCTCCGGTTCTTGAAGAGAAATGGGAGGCTACCCACTATTGGCCATACTTTTGGACCTGTCAATTTGCGAGCTAGGAGATAGAACCAGACGAGATAAGCGAATGTTGCAGCTGCTAGTGGTAAGAGGAAAGGAGGGGTTTCCATTGTTTGATTTGGGTTATGGATTCTATTCTGTTCCTACTTGGTGGACTTGAAACAGATAGCATAGAAGGGGGTTATATATATACCACAACAATAAAAACAAAAGTTTTAGGAAGAGTTGTTGGGAAATTTTGTGCAGAGAGGTCGCTGTTGGGTTGATAGGTACTCTCTGAAAAATATATATTCACGAAAACCATGCAAAAAGTTGGTGGTTAATTTGAACGTGTTAGTCCCTCGAGTAGGTGTAAGTAAGCAGATACTTGAGCTATTGGTTAAGATCCTGCAATTCCAGCCAAATATGGAATGCTGAGTTGAATTTTTTCTCCTCATCGGTAATCCTTTCAATGGGGCGAAATTGAGCTCTAAAGCTCATAATCTCAAAGATGGAACCTCTGAAATTAACTTTGGAAGGAAACCTTGTACGAAGATGTTATCACTTCATTTATTACTTTTTTAACTGTTGGACCAAATTATACACAAAACTTATAATGGCTTTTAAGGTTTTATCATCAGTTTTGTCTGGATTTGGATCCTCTCCTGTACAGTATTTAACAGGAGAGATCCTGTTAAATAAATGCCGTTGATTTGTTTAATCAATGGTTCTAAAATATATAAGGTAAGAAAAACTAAAAAAATTAAATAAGGTAAAAATAAATTCTCACCATTGATTTTGAAAATCATGATCACGATTCAACCAACAGGACATAACTTTACAGGAGAGGATCTCAATCCTCGTTTTGTCTACGTTCAATGCCCGAATAAGTTTATACTGGCTTGGTAATTTTAGCGAATAATATTGGCAGTGAAGTTATTTTTCTCTTGATACTAATTTGGCAGTGATGTTATTGAACTTTACTGTAAACTTAACGAACACTATGAAATGAATCTCGTACCATAACGGCCCAGCATCATTCTAACATTTTTAGAAATTCTCAAACATAAATCTAACATTAATCCTGAGAACAAAAGGAAAAAAAATCTAACATTCCTATTTTTCCCAACGAAGTGAACAGGAGAAATTATTAAACCCCCTGGTTTTCATGAAGTAACTACTATTAGTACCCAAAAAAAAAAGTTAACTATTATTAGTACTTTTGAGTGCATAATGATAATCATAATATACTGAAAAAAAATTATTATAAAATTTTTGAAATCAAACGAAAGAATACATTGTTCCGCTAGGAAAAAATAAAAAGTATATCACTTTGTTGTAGAAATATTCTAAATCTATGGTGGAATCATCCTTTCTCCCCAACAAGCATGCTTTGCCCAATTTTCTTCTGAATAGACTTGCAATTGAGGCCTAATTAATGCTCTTGTGGACTAATTTTACTGGTAGGTTGTCGTTATATAACACCGCTGTATATGTTTGGCTCTGCAATTTATCATGCACATTCTTTTTCTTTTTTACTGGTACATATCATATGCATACCCTTTTTTTAAATTAGAATATAGATCAAGTACAGATATGTTATGCTAGGAAACTTGAAGATATATATATTAGCCAGAAAAATTTTCTCAAGGAGATATAGACCGGAGGTAAAAGAAAGTGGTTGTTGTTCTCCTCATCAGAAATTTAATATGGACCACCTAAAACTATCCAACCAGTTTGTGTGCGGGAGCAGTAGAAAAATTTCTTTCTTCTACTCTTAGAAGATATTGTCCAAGAACGAATCAAAGTAGTGCATTAATATTGTCAAACTGTAAAGAGTGCGAAGATAGCTAAGAAATGTCTATTTATATATGTTTATGTATTTTGACGATCCTTGGCATTTTTATCTTGAAAGACCTTCTCCCTCAAAAACTTGACGATCTTTTCTTGCACTCGCATTACATGCTAACTAGAGTTCTAGAAATAGAGTAGCTAGAGATGGTTTACCGGCTATAAGAAAAAGGGTTTAGTAAAAAATAAAAAAGGCATGTGAAGAGAATCGTAAGACCTGCAGAGAGATTAATTTGACTATCTCCAAGTGTAGTTGTTATGATAAGAGGAAACGTTGAAAGCAAGAAACCACTTAAGCAGTACTGGCTAGCACCCTCTTTAAATAGTAAGCACCCAAAAATTTTTGTCTTTGCCCTTTTCTTGGGGAAACTGACACCAACCCGCTAGATGAGCCTAAAATCGTTTAGGGAAGGCAAAACTTGTGTACAAAGTTTTACTTTAATATAGTTGGAATTTGCATTGTTATTCCACAACAATCACAACCATTTAATTTTTTTTTTTTGTGCAGAAATATCAGCGCGCATGCCACCTCACCTTATTATCCCGTTTATTTCTTCCATAACAAAGCTGTCAAAATTTAATTAAAAGAAAAAGAGAGAGAATAGTAGTAACATTGATTGATAACCCCCTGGGTCGGGTTAAACACACATTGATCGCGTGGGAGAAAAAAAAAGAGAGTAAAAGAAGAAACAGCTTGAAAGAAAGAACGCGCAATTACTGTAAGCGTTTGTCTGTAGTAGTGAAGAAGAAGGTGGCGGTGGTGTGTGTTGTCTTCGAGCTATGAATTATATATGTATCGTGTCGGTTCAAGCCAATCGGATGTTTCCAGAACAAATTAAGAAGCAGCGCAGTTATCTATAAAGGTTATATATATATGTCGTGTCGGTTCAAACCAATCGTGATTGGTTTGCTCATTGGTTAAAGAAAGAAAAGGAATCATGCCAGTCAGTTCAGTTCAGTTCAGTTTTCCTTGTTATCATCGATTGATCAGCTGTAAGGAAAAGCTAGGGGATTTGTCAGTGCTTCTTTTCTTTCTTTCTTTCTTTCTTTCCTTCAGTATTGTATCGTTATCTTTAGTTCTTTCTTTCTTTCCCCTGCATTTGTTTTTTTTTTTCCAGCCCAAAATATAAATTTCACATTGCCCTCAATTATATTATAATTATTTAGTAATTTATAAAGTTGTTTTGGTATTGTATTCATATTTATAAGAATATAAAATCATCTTAATATATACACCCCAAAATTTAAGCAATTACGTGATGTTGAAAATGAGACAGGTTTTAGGACCATTTCTTTCTTATTCAAGTAACTATATACTAATCCAATGTTGTATTGGAGTTACGTAGCTCAAAGAAACAAGGATTACTGGTTGCTACAATCCAAAAATTCTTCACCGCGCTTGCGATGTTAGGCTATAAGCCTATAACCCAAACATTCTTCTTCTCGCTTGCGATGTTAGTGCTATAGTTAGAATTATGACATATGATATTACGATTATGCTGTCTCATTAGCAGTTGTCTAACAATCATTACCTTTAGCAATAGGACTGTGACTCAAGTGACAATGAGATCATCTTTTGAATTGAAGGTCTTGAGTTCGAGTCCGGATCAATCTATATATGTTTTTTTCCTTTTTTAGAATTCAAAGATCAAAACTTTAAACGTTGAGCTTCAATGATAGTTGGCAATTCTTCGTGCTAGGCATTTGGTTGAAGAAAACCATGTTGAGCAAGAAGAAGTGCTACTTTGATGGCAGAAGGTCAAGCATAAGAAACTGAGAAGAAAAAATCTTTTGTTTGGCCAATTATGTATCTCAAAATTCCATCCGCAGGCTAATCGTACCCAGGCCAGGTACCTACCAACGTGGCACACTGCCGGACTTAAACTTCTTGAGGTGCCTCAAAACAGGGTCACTTTCGTTTTTGGATAGACATGGAGAATCCAATTGACCCAACAATCCTAAAAACCTGATGGCGAAAAAAAAACCTCAATCCACATGCTATTACCTATGGTGGTAAATTCATTTCAGTTGTATGAGTATAATTTTTTTGAGCTGTTGGAATATTCAACCTCCTACTTGGTCCTTCCCTCTTTGCTTGTCCCTGGTATGAACATCAAGTCGTAGTGATTCACCAACCAAGCTCCCCAATGTTTGTAAGCACCCTAGAATCATACCGAGAAAAAAAAAAATGCCGGAAAACAGACCTAGACCATTGCCTTGTTAATCTTACCTTCCGAGGTTCGAAAGAGAGTAAACTAAGGCTGCACAGATAAAACAAAGTTTATAATCTGCCATTACCCATCAGTATGAGCATGTAGATAATCATCCTTGTCCTCAAAACGAACAACATAAAAAGTCATAGTCCAAAAATTTGATAAATAAGTTGACAAAAAAAAAAGACATACTAGCATTTCATTTTTTTTGGAAGAGGGTGCGGATTGCCAAATGTGCTACTAACTTTCTTTTGTAACTTATATCTGGACCTTATCCAGCTTATCTAAAACCTGAAGAAGAAAAAGGAAAAGCAAAAGTTAGAACATCATCAATACATTTACAAGATATAAGTTAAGAAAGTTGGATAAGGTCAAGATATAAGTTACAAAAAACTTTTATGGTCTCCAGTGAAAATTCCGAGCACCGAAGCTAAAGTTTCAGTCCTGTTGCTACAGAGTTCAATGAGCTGGAATGAAGCATTAGTACATTTGTTGTAAATTAAGTGTAATACAGTGAAAGTTTCTCTGTGTTAATGAAGAAGAAACACATGAAAAAGGAGGGGAAGAGGAGCAGAAAATACTGGTTCCTCACTTTTTATTGATGATAGTGCATGTATATATATACACAGAGAAAAAATCTTGATAGGTGGGTAGGTATGCACGTGACGTTCACATTTATTTTATAACACTCCCCCTTGAATGTCATTGTGTATTAGGTAGAATACACTTAGGGGGAAACTGCCTCATCAAAAACCTTACCAAGAAAAACCCAGTGGAATAAAAACTTGGTGAAGGAAAAAAGAGTGCAGTGCGTATTCTACTCCCCCTCATTTTGGCCTCTCTTGATTTCTTGATGTTATCACATGCCAATCTTCTTTGTTAACCTTTGATGACATTTGCAATGTAGGCAGTATTATCTTCATAATTTGTTGTTGGAGCATCTTCCTCGCTATCTTATCCATATGAATCTTGAGTATGCAGCATCTTCGAACTTAGCCAAGCACTGTCTCGACTAGCTCCGTGTATAACAATAACTTCTGCATTATTGGTAGCGTTTTATGCTTGCCATGATACTTCAGGTATCTGCTTTGTGCTTTATGTGGATCAAATATATGACCTGCATCATAAAAATAAACTATATTTTCCTTAGACTCACAAGGTTAAAATATTTACATGTCCATTATACCCCAGGATAATGGAGAGCTTCAGACTTTATGAAAATTTAGAGTAAAATGAAATTTTGCTAACAAGTTTATGGCAAGGCTTCAGGCTTTATGTTACTAGTAAGAAAAATTGAACTTTGATATGATACTTCAGGACCAGTCTAATTCTTTTATGAGATTTTTCCATCTCAAATTCTTTTCTTGAAAAAATATAGCATGGCATTTGGAATCTTCTTTAGGAGTTCCAATAATATTTAGGTCACAATAATAGTATCTAAATCATTAATCATCAACAACGATAATAGTTAATTCACATATGAACTAATAAATAAAACACATAGAGCATATATGCAAGAATCATTATAAATACCCAAATTGGTTCAAACTATATGAAGATCAACTTAATTTTATATATTCCCGGGAATTCGTTGCTTCAGGCAACTTGGATCCTTCAGGGATCTTCATGTATATGTCATGACTTATGGATAAATAAAAATATAGGCTGTAAGAGCATCCATTAGATGCATTTCTAATAATTTTTTTTTCATATAATGCCAGACTTATCAAAAATAATTGCATCCACCATAGGAGAGTATATCTCCTCACAATTAATACCAGGTCGTTTGGGTAAAATCTTGTGCTATAAACCGTGCTTTATATCTCACTATTTATTTCCTTTTCCGCACAAATACCCATTTTATGACTGACCAATTTTACACCATCTAGTGTACGGACTACTAGTCAAAAATATTTCTCGCTTCACAAGCGAGTCCAATACAGCTTTAATTGCATTTCTCTATTTTGGCCATTCATTCTGCGCCTACATTCATCAATAGATGTAGGTTCATGATCCTCATTTTCTTTCATGATATTTAGTGCTATTATATAAAACTAATATTCCGTCGACGGTTATTTCACGTCAGTTCCATCTTATTCCTGACACTGCATAATTGAGATCTCATTATTTTCATTTATGTCAGGTACCTGAATTACTTCTGGAACTTTATCAATTGTGTCAGGAGCCTCTTCTGGAGGATTTTTCTCTTTTTGAGGACTTTTAATTTGAACCTCTACTGGAGGTCTTATTTTCTTACTGGGGCCATCTTATCTCTTTGCTCCTTTTTCTCTATCGAGAATTTTTGTTTTCTATGGAACCGAGTATATTTCACGTTTCTGGCATACTTTAGATTCATTTGCATACTTTAATTGTTCTTCTAGAATATCAATTCGAATAGGAGCATTTGCAGCTGGTAAGATTTGATCACTCAGTTAATATGTCTGGCAATTGATTTATCAAATTTTGCAAATGAATCACCTTTTGAACTTCAGGTTCACACTAATTTTTTTGAGGATCAAAACAATATATTGATAATGCATTTCAATAATCTCTTGATCCAGCTACTTATTTTCTCCTCTTGATGTTGGGTAAACACTTTCATCAAATTAACAATAAGCAAATCTTGCTGTAAATAAATCTCCAATGGTTTCAATAATTTTGATGGAGATTTATACCCAACATATATTCCCAACCTTCTTTAAGGACCAATTTTACTATGCTGGAGCATTAGGTACAAATATTGTACAACCAATGGTCCGAAGATGGGAGATACTGTATTCGTGACCATGAACCAACTAAATGGGGAGATCTTATGATAACTTATTGGCCTGATGCGCACAATGCTTGCTAGATGCAAAACAGCATGTCCCCAAACAATAACAAGGGGTTTGCATCTCATCAATTAATGATCTTCCAATCAATTGAAAAACGTTTAATATTTGGTTCTGCTGGACCATTTTCGGTATGAACATAAACTGCTGGATGTTCAACTATAAACCAATTGACATATTAGAACTGTATTCACCAGCATTATCAAGACATATAGTCTTAACAGCATGATTAAGAAAGTGTGCTCGCAATTTGATTAACTGTGATAATAAGCGCGCAAATGCCAAATTGCATAAAAACAATAAGCACACACATGGGACCATCTAGTTGATGCATCGATTAAAACAATAAAATACCTAAATGGTCCATATAGCAGATGTATATATACGCAAATATTTCTCTGAATTCTTCCCAAAAGAATGTTGGTGATTCTAGGCCAATCTTATCATATGCAGGCCGAATATTTAATTTTCTTTTTTAAGCAAGCAAGCACATGGAAATTCATTGGATTAGAAAAACTTCTGGTTTTTCAATGAACAACCAAATGAATTTCGCGCATCATTATTGATCCGGGATGGCCCAACCGGTCATGCCGAATAATAAATCAATGAACCAACTTCAAGTTGGTGCCAGTTTCAGACTGCTATTTATGTGCCAGCTTCAAGATGGATATGATAACTTAGGAAAATTATTTAATAGCTTCTGGCTGGTGCATACCAGCTGTAAATTACATGTCTATTAGCCAACTTCTAGTTGGTACCAGCTTCGGGCTGTGCAAACTATGTATTTAATAACTTAAAATTGCTAGCTTCAGGCTAGTGCATTCCAGCTTTGGCTGGATATAGTAAGTTTCAATTACTCAAATATTTATGTAGTACAATCTAAAGAATAACGCAGGTAAACTTTCCACAACTTGTTTGTTACCTGCGGCAATAGCCCTTTTAATATGGAGATATTCAATATCTCTTTCACTTATTGTCTCAACATAATATTTGCTTGAATATTAATATGTTCCTTTGAGACTTGAATAAAATATTCATTCATTTGTAAGTAGGAAAAATTTTTGCTCTTCAGGAGTATAATAAAATTCATGCTCTTCCACAGCGTAAACATTTTACTCTTTCGGAGCATATTATTCTATAATAAAACTTGTGCTCTTCCTGAGCTTAAATATATATGCTCTTCAAGAGCATAGTAAAACTGTGCTCTTCTGGAGCTTAAATATATACTTTTCTGAGATATAGTGAAAGTTATGCTCTTCTGGAGTTTAAATATATACTCTTCTAGAGCATATTAAAATTGTGCTCTTCTAGAGCATATTAATCTTCTTCTCATTTTGAGATTGTACTATCATATGTTACTTATGAATAATTTCCGTTTATTAAATACGGAATACGTCATTGCATTGTCTTCAGGACAAATGATCGAGTCATTATTCTAGAAACGATAGTTTCATGTTCACATTAAAAATTTAGCAGTTATAACATGTTGTAAAATAAACATAATGTAATAAAATATAACACATAATAATATGATAAAACTGGATATAAAATAAAATCAGTCAATATATATTGGCTTGCACCTTCAGGGTAAGCAAGATAAGAATCAATATCCAAACATCATGGTCATCTAATACCCATCTTCTGGTAGTCATATAATATCCATCTTCTGGTGGTCATATTCAATTTTTTTTTTTATTTAAAGATCTGCAGGATCTTTTGACAGTAAGACATCCAGTCTTTGCCTTATTTTTCTCTTTTATTGGGTCTTCCAGACAATTAGCATTTAATTGCATTTTAGCGCCCATGACAAATTTCTTTCGGAAATTTCAAGAGCCTCCAAATTCAAACTTAGTAATATTAATATAATATCAAAAATTAAATAAATAAAAGACTTAATTAAAATAAATAAACATGGGCCTTTTATTAATTAGCCCAATTAAAATTATATAACCGAAATAAATGCAATGGGCCTTGTACGAGCCTAAGCAAAACGTAAATGAAATTAAAGCGAAAAATTAAATACAATGGGCCTTTTAATAGCCCAATTGTAGTTTAAGTAAAACATAAATTAAAAAAAAGCATAATAATAGATAGTATATAATATACGCTTACTCGATAAATCTTTCAGCAGTACTAATAATATATAATTACCAAATCATTATTCCAATTCCAGAAATACAATTATTTTTATTTTGTTTTATGTTGTAAATTAAGTGTAATACAGTGAAAATTTTTCTGTGTTAATGAAGAAGAAGCATATGAAGAAGGAGGGGGAGAGGAGCAGAAAATACTGGTTCCTCACTTCTTATTGATGATAGTGCAGGTATATATATATACACAGAGAAAAAATCTTGGTAGGTGGGTAGGTATGCACGTGACATTGACACTTATTTTATAACACTCCCCCTTGAATGTCATTGTGCATTGGTAGAATACGCTTAGGGAGAAACTTTTGGCCTAAGGTCGGATTAGCATGTGCTTTGTGTTAATTAGTTTTTCTTAATCTTGATTAAGCACACTAACCGAGGTATTTGATTATGTATGGATTAGTAGTTGATTTAGTTTTAGTCTTATGTATTAATCCTCCTTATGCCTAGCTATGTTTTGATGCGAACAAACTTTGAAATTTCAGATTTGTATATTCAACTTAGCATGATTGTGAAATTGTGGGAGTTTGAAGTTAGTGGGAATGATATGTGTGTTAGTTTATTGGGTTTAATACTTGAGATGTCACTTTTATGGACCAAGGACCACATTGATTATGTTACAACTTTGAGGCAATTGTTAGAGATGCTCCCATGATCTATAAAACTGAAACCTAGCTTGATTCAACTCAGAAAATATTTGTTTAGTGTTCTGGACAGGTTTCACAACGGATGCATTTAAATATGACAAACCTAGGATCATCAAACCTAGGTGTCTCTCCAGCATGTGCTGATCATCTTGCATTTTGGGACCACTTGTTGAAAATGCTCCCTAACTCTATTAACTCGGTACATAGCTTATGTTGAATCTGCAGGAATGTTTTTAAAGATCTGGAAAGCTTCCATAACAGCTCATGTTGATTCAGTCCAACCTAGGAGTATCAAACTTAGGAGTCTATTAAGCATGTGCAGACCACTTTCTGGAAAACAGATACATTTACGATTTGGCGCCAACGATGCCAAATCTCGAGGTAGCAGACAGTGACAAGAGATTGATGAAAGTTGACTTGCCTTGATCTTTGTGTCAAGCTAACCTACTACTAAGAAGTCAAAAGAACCTAGTACTTTATCATTTCTGCAGTCTGACCATCCTGATTAAAGACATCACAACGGATCCCTAAATCAGAAGGAATCAATATTTTAGGTCCAACCTAGGACTTGGCTAAACATGGGCAGACTTGTCAGATGAATGGCATGATTCAGACCAAAGTGTGAAAGCGACCACAGGGAGATTTGAACGTTGCCACTCTGGTCTCAGTCAAAATGAAACAGTTGTCTGCTGAGAGTGACACACACAACCGTTTGAATTTCTTGGAAAGGCCTATCCTATTGTGTCTCTATAAAAGGCTGATGACTCCATGAAGAACAACAGAGCTGCCAATGGAGAAAGAAGTGAGAAATTAGCAGCAGCTCTCCTCCTAAGCTTGAGAGTGTTCAAAGATCCTTCATCGTGCATTACTTGTAAATCTCTTAAGTGAGTCACTCATGAAGATATCTTGAGAGAGGGTTATATCTTAGACAAGCTTATGAGTTCTTTGTGTTGATTAGTGATAACCAAAGCCAGGATTAGCTTTGAGAGAAGGTTTGCAAGTTGCACCTTAGAAAAACTTGTGAGAGATACGCTTTGTTGGTTTAACCTATGAAGAAACCAATTGAGTGAGGTAGGATAGGGGATATCTTACTGGGGAACTAAGAGCAAAGCTTGGATTTTCCTTGTGGGTATGAGAGGTTAGAGGTTAGCATAGGTAAAACCTTATACTATAGGTTGTTGGTTGATCCCGTAAAAACCAAGGTTAGTGAAAATTAGAAATCTCAAGGTGGACTCCTTGAGTAGTGGAGGTAGTCCTGCATGGCGAACCACTATAAATCCTTTGTGCCAATATCTCTAACCCTCTCCTTAATTGTGCTTTAGTGTGTTCATAATTTCCCAGATTTAGATACAAAGTCGATTNCCCCCCCCCCCCCCCTCTTAGCCACTTTGGACCGACAAATGGTAGCTGAGCCCCGTTCTCTGTATATGGATTAACCTGTAGGAGATAAAGATCAAGGCTTTAGAGGGTCGCAACATCAAGAAAGTTTCTTATTTTTTGTGGTGTGAAGTTTGACGATTAGAAGTTTCGGCTGTTGATCTCTATAGATTGTCAAGAACTGGAGAAGTAGATTTTTTGTGAAAAATTCCTAGCCAACACCAACCAATGACTTGAAGCTCTAGTCAAAAGAAGAATTGAAGAAAGTAAAGCTTAATGCTGAAGTTAAGAACTTCCTTCGATTTGGCATCAATGAAGCCAAATTGGAAAGAGCACAGTCTAGTGCAACAATCTATAAGTTTTGGAGTCTCCTTACATCATTTATGATGGCACTACAAGTGATTCGGATGGTGAGGACTTTGCGAATCTTTCCCGGTCATCAAGAAATGATTTCGAGGTAAATAATTCTTTTCATAAATTTACATTTGATGAGCTAATTGTTTAATTTAGTGAATTGCTTGAGATTGTTGGAAAAGATGTAGAAAAGAACATTGCATGTAGAAAACATGTTGAAGTATTGGATTTGATAAAGTTATACATAACACTTCACATGTACTGCCTAGAAAGTATCCTACATCATGTGCCAATATTGTTGAAGATCTAAAAATGAATAATGATGTTCCCATGTTTATATCCAATGTTCTAGAGATGAAACTTGTTCTAAATGTGGATGCTTGTGAAAAATAATTATTGAAAATGATGCTTTTAATTTGAATATTGAATTTTTCAAGTTCATTAAGGAAAGAGTTGGTGTATACCTTCTCTTGATAACAAAGGCGTTTCTTGTAAAAGAAAAGTGTTGGAGTCATTCATTTGGCATTCAATCCCAAGCCAACCTTAATGAATAACTTTGCTAGAGCTAAATTTTATAATGCATCACATTCCACATGTCATAATGATGAAAATGGAGGTCATGGCATGATACTTTTCATGATCAAAAGATGTATTGTGTTGACAAATTTATTTGGCTACCGAAAGGTGCCAAAACTAACCCCAAGGACCCAAGTTTGTGCGGGTACCAAAAATATGATTTTCTTGGCAGCAAAATAAGGATAGATGGACATTGCAAAGTGGTTGCTCAACACGTATAAAAGACCCATCAAGATTCTCATCCTTAAGCTAAGGTAATATCACATTTAGGGTTAATTCAAAAGGTAAGACACTTGGTAAAGGTGATGATGATTTGAATCCTCCTTCTAAGATGTTAGCAATATCTCTAAGAGGATACTCAAACATATCACAATTTTTAATTGAAATAATTTTGGTAATACTTGTCCCAATTTTATGGGTTAAATGACATAGTTTGTCCCTTCACTTTGCTAATTTCAATGTTTATATCCCTTTTCTTTTAATTTGAAAAATTTTGTCCTCCAACTTGATAAAAGCTAAATATTATTGTCCAAATTACCTCTTATTTCCGGTAACCCAATTAGATAGTGACATGTGTCTGATGAGTTGGCTTATTTTGAATTGTTTATTGTTTTATTTTTTATTTTCCAATTAATTTTTTTAAAAAATCATAATTAAAAATAACCTTGGATCCCAATCTTCAACACTCCACACGCATTGCATCGAGAAATCCCTCCTTTCACCCTAAAATCAATTTCGCTTCCAGTTTAAAGCAACCCAAAAAAAATGCAAAAAAATGGCAAGCACTGCCTCTAAAGCTAACAATCGGGATTACATAAAGAGAGGGAGGAGGAAGAGAACACCATTATCGCTAATGCCGAGGATGAGCACGCCGGAGCTCAGGTAGGCCCCATCATCAAGCTTGAGGAAGTCTCTGTCTGCATCACTATCAACAATCAAAAAACAAACCTTCTCTCCCCTCTCTATGTCCTTATCTATGATGCAAAATAAAATTGGGGTATTTAAGATAATTTGAATCTAGAACGTTGGTTTTGCAAAGCCTGCAGGGATCGTCAAGAGTTTGTTTTAAAAAGTTCTATTAGATGGGTTTTCTCTTCTTCTTCCCTCTCTGCTTCAATAGTGACGTTTTATGAGCTTGATTTTGTTTGGAATTTGATTTTTAATGTGTGTTTCTTTTTTTGGTTGTATGACTTCTTTTTGTTAGTACAGGAAGGGAATTAAATCGTAATTTTTTTCCAGTGGAGTCAGGAATAAAAGGATGGTGGTGAAGGGCGGGAGGGGGAGGGGCGTCGTCCGCCATCTCGGACGAAGGGAAGCAGACTAGCACAGTCGGCAACGAGGGAGGAGGGGGAAAGGAAGGCGAAAGGGTAGTGGGTATAGCAGTATATGGGAATTCGCTATTGGCGCAATGGTTGAGTCCGGTGTTGGTGTTCTTGAGGGCAATGGCGTAAGGGAAATGGTTGATGGGTGGATGAACACTACTGATTGTGACGGCGAGGAGTTTTTTTTTTTTTTATATACGATTTGATGATTTTGAGGCTTTTAGTTTTGTAATTCACTAGAAAGTAATTAGTTGGGGAAGACGTTTTCGAGAGCTATCCATTATTATTTATTCATTTTTGTAATAAATATATAAAAATATATTTATTTTTTATATTTATTCTAATTTTGTACTGCTTGCTGTGACCTAATTATATTTATTTATCAAAATTGTTTAGGAATAAAATCTGGAAAATAGGGAAAAGAAAGATAAAATAATTAATTTCAAGCCTTGCGGGACACGTGTCACTGTCTTGTCACTGTCTTATTAGGTTACCGGCAATGATAGGTAATTTAGACAATATTATTTAGCTTTCATCAAGTTAGAGGACAAAATTTTTCAAACTAAAAAGAAAAGGATACACACATTGAAATCAACGGGTTTTTGGGTTTTTTGGGCCCCCGTGTTTAGTGGTTTGGCCAATTTGGTACCCCGACATTTTTTTTGGCCGGGTATATACCCCGAGATTGCATGGGCAGGCCAAACGTATACCCCTGGTCAGGCACCTGCTGACGTGGAGGCTGCCCGGGTATTTGCGCGAGTTACTGTAGCAAAAAGACGTCGTTTTAAGTGACAAAACGACATCGTTTCATGCCACGTTGGACACAGGTGGCTTTGTGGGGCCCACTTCACTCAGAGCCAATCCTCTAAAACGACGTCGTTTTGCTACAGTAACACGCGCAAATACCCCGGGCAGCCTCCACGTCAGCAGGTGCCTGACCAGGGGTATACGTTTGGCCTGCCCATGCAATCTCGGGGTATATGCCCGGCCAAAAAAAATGTCGGGGTACCAAATTGGCCAAACTACTAAACATAGGGGCCCAAAAAACCCGAAATCCCGAAATCAACAAAGTTAAAGGACAATTTGTGCCATTTAACCCAATTTTATGTCATGCATGCATTATGCATTATTCATTGTTAGTATTTATTTTTCATAATGGTTGTTTACTGATATTTTGGCAAATGATTCTCTTTTATATTCTGGTATTTTTTTTTTTTGCATTGAAATTGATAAGAAAATCTTTTGAGTTTGCTGAAATTGTTAAATATATTCAAAAATTTTAGAAACGAATTGGCATCATTGATGATAATTCTGACATATTTCTAAGTCTAAAAAAAGAAACTATCATTAGATGTTATGTGCTTCATTTTCTATTAAGCATGTTATGAAGTTTTATGGTTTGCTTATGATTATATGTACTTGTTTGAGATAACAAAAGAACATTTAGTGAGCATGTGGCTATTGCTTTTGATAGTCAATCAACTTGCTTTGGTCATGACGATTTCCATCACAAAAGCTCATAAATGTATCTTATCTTTGATCATGTCATACTACTTGATGCTACTAATGAGATGTTGTGTAAGAAATTTGAGAACATACAGTACAGTGAATTCGAGATGAGCTTTATTGGGATGATTGAACTTCGACCTCGGATTCTAAGTAAAGGAACTTGATCTTCATCAACCAAGCTATGCATATGAAAGGTTTCTCAAATGTTTTGGCACTAATGAAGACAATGATGTCAAGTCTCAATGAGCATGACAATGATGTTAAACAACGACGAAAATGGCAAAGAGATGACGGAAAGATATAATGGTATGATTAATAGTGCTCTTTATCTCTCTGCTGCTACTAAACCTGATACTATGATCAATGTTTGGTTTTGTCTATACTTTATTGTTGTCTTAAAGGGGTAAATGCATATATTGGGCTCCGTACTATTTAATTTGTCCCTTTTAGGGGTCTGTACAATTTTATGTCCCTTTTATATGCCTATACTATTAGATATCGTCCCTTTTAGGGGTCTGGGTCAGCCCCTCATCTGACGTGGACTGCCCGGGCAGCGATTTGCTCAAACGCGTGCTAAGCGGACGACACGTGGCAGCACGTCTCTTACACTCGCTAACAGCAAGGCATGTGGGGCCCACCTCCCATATTTCCTTCCAAAATTCTTTTTTCCGTTAATTAAATTTTTTACATTATGAAGAAATGAAAAAAAAAAAGAGGCTAACCTCCACCGATCAAAACGACCAGCAGAGGCGCCATTTAATTAAAAAAAAACGATGAGCAACCCACCTCCTTCTCCTTTCTCTTTCCCTTCCCCCTCTTCTTCCTCCTCTGCTTTCCCCAAACCCGCCGCCTCTACCACCTTCTCACCAAGCCGTGCCGGCCAGAGACCACCATAGTCGCCACTGCCACCTCCTCACCAAGCCGCCGCTGACCCGAGACCACCAACCCGACAGTCGCTGCTCTTCCCCTCCTCTCCAATCCACCGTCATGTCGTCGATCGGCCGTCCTCTTCGCACCCTCGCTCGCCGCCCTGTTCTGCTTGCAACGGCCGCCGACGTCTGCACACCAGCACCAGCAGCCTCCGCGCCCCCTGCCTCGCCCCCGGTCTGTCTCTCGCCGCCGCTGCAGCGAGGCGACGCCTCCACTCCTCCTCCTCCACCTCCATCTCCACCTCCTCCTCCACCTCCTCTTCTTCTTCCTCTTCTTCCTCTTCTTCTTCCCTCCTCCCAAAGCCACCACCTCCCATCCCTCTCCCTCCGCGCTCGTCACACCGCCACCGCCCCAGCCCCTGCCTCCTCCACCGACTCCGCCAAGGTCTCCGATCGCCTCGTGAAGATCTTCGCGGTCGACCCGGCACGTGATCGTGAGGCTCTCGAGCCACTCCCTCCTCAAGGGCCTCCTCAAGTCAGAGCGTTGTGCTGTGTAAATCTCATGGCCATAGAGATGCAGAACAACCTCAGATCAAGCAAGATTAGTTAGGCAACAACTTCCTCACACCCTCTATCCATTTTAAAATCACACAAATTATTGTTTTCGGTTGCTGTGTACATGGCCTTTTCAATTATCGTCTTTGGTGGATGTTTGGTTGTTATGGATTGTTGAGGGAAGTGGCAGCCATGGATGGAGAGGAAGATGTTTGTTTTATTTGATAATTTGATTTGGTTATAATCGGATTTTGTATTTGTTAATGGGTTTTGATTTGGATTTGTTATTGGTGATGATGGTTGCGTTTGTTAGAATGGTGGTTGTTGGTAGAGGTGGTGGAGGGAGGTGGGGGAAGCGGCGAACATGGAAAGGAAGGGGACGGTGCGATGGTGGTGGGAGGAAGACAGTGGTGCGCCTCTGTTGATCGTTTTGATCAGTGGAGGTTAGTTTAATTTTTTTTTAAAAAAAGTGTTAATATTTAAATTTAGTTTTGTAAATCCGTTTAATGCAAAATCCGTTTAAAGAAAATAGATCTTGGGGACGAAAATGCGAAGTGGGCCCCACAATCCGAGTTGGCAACGTGTGTGCAACACGCGCTTACGCGCTGACACGTGTCATTATATTACGGCGCGTTTGACTCAGTGCCTGCCCGGGCAGTCCATGTCAGAGGGGGGCTGACCCAGACCCCTAAAAAGAACAAAATCGAATAGTATAGGCATACAAAAGGGGCAAAAAATAGTATAGACCCCTAAAAGGGACATTTTAAATAGTACAGACCCCAATATATGCATTTACCCTGTCTTAAAGTATCCAAGCTAAGTGTTATCAAATGATCTTTTCAAGAGCTCAAAAGTTATATCTTTAGATTAGATCACAGTAGCCCAAAAGTCATTTTCTTTGAAACTGTTTAATTATTCTAATGATGACTTTGTTGGATATCTATTAGTCTAAAAAGAACAAGTGGTTCTTGTTAGTGCATTGCGTAATCATTTCTATCTTGGTTTAGCATAAAGTACTATTTGGCGTCTGTGAAGCCGAATTTGTTATTACTGGTGTTATGACATGCACAATTTGGTTAGATGAAATATATGTTATAGCCAAGATTATATGTGCCTTCTCATTCTATGTGATAGCTCAAGTGTGCTTATCTCTCTAAAGATTCAGTCTAACACTTATGTACCAAACACATTGAAGAGATACAAAATTTTATCAAAGATCATATGCTTAGGAAGGATATAACACTTGTTCTTGTCAAAAGTGAGAATTAACTTGCAGGTACTTTCACCAAGTGACTGAAGGAAGATCAGTTCACCAGGATTCATGTGGAGACTGAAATGCGCACTCCACATTGGAGTATCTACAATTCTTCTTTGGTGATATCTCTCAACTTTGATCTCTTTATATGTGAACATGCATATTCATCACTTAGTTCATGAACTTTCAATTGCATACTTGCACTTAACATTTGAGCAATGATGAAATTACGATGGAGATAAAAAATGGATTGGTGAAATTGGTGACTTATGAAGAAATCAGAGAGCAAGCTGCTTTGGCATCAGAGATTGATGAGCATGAAATTACACACTTTTACAGCATGCACTTTAGTCTTTTGGCATTGCATTTAGCATTAATTCATACATTTACGTAGGAAATCACTTGCTTTTACACCAAATTCTACTTTCCTAGCTCTTGTTTTCTTTCAGGTGCAATTAGGTCCTTTTTTGGAGTGGATTTTGATGACTTTGGCCCGAAAACAGTGAGGCGCTGCTGAATGTCTAGTTCCAGTTCAAACAGTACCAGCGACAGCGCCCCGAAGCAACCTGACAGCGGCGTTGCGTCAAAGTCCTGATTTTTATAATTAATTCGGCGACTTGCACCTAAATTCAAGGAGATTTTATTGAAGATCACGGGGACACTCCTTGGAAGGAAGGAAGACCTTTTGCTGCTAGGTTTTGAGGAGAAATCTTATTTTCCAAGACTTAGGGTTTTATCAAAGACTTTGTTCTCTATAAATAGAAAAGGAAAAAAAACCCTAAGAAGGGAGCCTTTTTGGCCCATCGACACACTCTTTTCTCTGCAACAAAAATTAATCTTTCAGAGCAGGAGAGAGAGAGGAGAATTTGGCTGAAGCAAAGTGAAGACCTTTAGATTTTTATTCGATAGCATGACGTTGTTTCTATCTGTTGTTGTTTTTAGTTTCTTCATGAACTAAATTCCTTAGTCTAGGTTTATGGGATGTAGCTACAGTTATGTTTGAGTAATGATTCGTGTTTTGGCTTCTATTATTCGTTATTCTTTGATTTGTGTATGGAGAGCTTAACAGTGCATGCGGCCTGATCACCCTTTTGTGCACCTTAGACGACCTAGCGAAGCACTGGACAGGAGAAGTTAGGAAATCTGATCGTTCCATACACAACCTCTATCCTAACTATTGTTGAAAGAGATTTTTTGGGTAGTTGAGGATCCAGCACCTAGTACAGCGCCTACTGCACCTTAGGACAGGCAATACTGGCGAACAACAGGTTGTTCGGGACTAGGGTAGGTTTACAATAATAGTGAACAGCTGGTTGTAGATGATATAGACTAGGGAGCCCTACAAGGTAGACGCACGTTATACCTTGAGTTGATTTTTGGCACGATTGATGCCAAAACGTGAGTATTTCTACTTGGTTGAGTTATTAACATCTTTATGCAGAAATTTTGATCGTCCTCTTTTTGCTCACTTCTGATTTATCTTATACATAGAAGATCAATGTTGAGCTCTAAATTTTATAACTCTGAAGATGTTTATCCTGCTAGTCGCTCTAGGTGTTAATGCATTTTTGCTGCAGGTCTATGGTTATCCCTTTGTGCTGCGATTTGGCTTTTGTGATGCCAAAAGGGGATACAGTCAAACTTGATTTGCTTATTAATGTTTCTGTTAATTGTATTTTATTAATGTATTTTTATTGCAGGACTATAGCTATCCCTTTGTGCTACGATATGGCCTGTGTAGTGCCAAAAAGGGATACAATGAGTCTAACATTGTTTGTTGACGCTTCTATTGACCATGCTTTATTATCGTTTTGTTGTTGATTTTTGCTGGAATATAGTATCTTGATCTATTTTGGCTTATCCAAGTACTTCACACTTGGTCATATTAGCTTTTTGAGATTCCAAAAGGGAGAGACATAATGTTGCGTGATTGCAAAAAAGTTTTAGAAAGAGGGAGCATACATTAAGGGGGAGCTTTTTTGCAAAACTGATTTCAAAAGTTACTGTCTTTTCACGCAAAGTTTGTCATCATCAAAAAGGGGGATAATGTTGGCCTAAGGTCGGATTAGCATGTGCTTTGTGTTAATTATTTTTCCTTAATCTTGATTAAGCACACAAACCGAGGTATTTGATTACGTATGGATTAGTAGTTGATTTAGTTTTATTCTTATGTCTTAATCCTCCTTATGCCTAGCTATGTTTTGATGCTAACAAACTTTGAAATTTCAGATTTGTATATTAAACTTAGCATGCATGTGACATTGTGGGAGTTTGAATTTAGTGGGATTGGTATGTGTGTTAGTTTATTGGGTTTAATACTTGAGATGTCACTTTCATGGACCATGGACCACATTGATTATCTTACAACTTTGAGGCAATTGTTAGAGATGCTCCCATGATCTATAAAACTGAAACCTAGCTTGATTCAACACGAAAATATTTGTTTAGTGTTCTGGGCAGGTTTCACAACGGATGCATTTAAATATGACAAACCGAGGATCATCAAACCTAAGTGTTTGTCCAGCATGTGCTGATCATGTTGCATTTTGGGACCACTTGTTGAAGATGCTCCCTAACTTTGTAAACTCGATACATAGCTTATGTTGAATCTGCAGCAACGTTTTTAAAGATCTGGAAAGCTTCCATAACAGCTCATGTTGATTCAGTCCAACCTAGGAGTATCAAACTTAGGAGTCTACTAAGCATGTGGAGACCACTTTCTGGAAAACGGATACATTTACGATTTGGCGCCAATGATGCCAAATCTCGAGGTAGCAGACAGTGACAAGAGATTTATGAAAGTTGGCCTGCCTTGATCTTTGTGTCAAGCTAACCTACTACTAAGAAGTCAAAAGAACCTAGCACTTTATCATTTCTGCAGTCTGACCATTCTGATTAAAGACATCACAACAGATCCCTAAATCAGATGGAATCAATCTTTTTGGTCCAACCTAGGACTTGGCGAAACATGGGCAGACCTGCCAGATGAATGGCATGATTCAGACCAAAGCTTGAAAGCGACCACAGAGAGATTTGAACGTTGCCACTCTGGTCTCAGTCAAAACGAAACAGCTGTCTATTGAGAGTGACACACACAACCGTTTGAATTTCTTAGAAAGGCCTATCCTATTGTGTCTCTATAAAAGGCTTATGACTCCATAAAGAACAACAGAGCTGCCAATGGAGAAAGAAGTGAGAAATTAGCAGCAGCTCTCCTCCTAAGCTTGAGAGTGTTCAAAGATCCTTCATCGTGCATTACTTGTAAATCTCTTAAGTGAGTCACTCATGAAGATATCTTGAGAGAGGGTTATATCTTAGACAAGTTTATGAGTGCTTTGTGCTGATTAATGATAAGCAAAGCTAGGATTAGCTTTGAGAGAAGGTTTGCAAGTTGCACTTTAGAAAAACTTGTGAGAGATAGGCTTTCTTGGTTTAACCTATGAAGAAACCAATTGAGTGAGGAAGGATAGGGGATATCTTACTGGGGAACAAAGAGAAAAGCTTGGATTTGCTTTGTGGGTATGAGAGGTTAGAGGTTAGCCTTGGTAAAACCTTGTACTATAGGTTTTTGGTTGATCCCGTAAAAACCAAGGTTAGTGAAGGTTAGAAATCTCAACTCCTTGAGTAGTGGAGGTAGTCCTGTGTGGCGAACCACTATAAATCCTTTATGGCAATATCTCTAACCCTCTCTTTAATTGTGCTTTAGTGTGTTCATAATTTCCCAAATTTAGATACAAAGTCGATTTGGCATTAGTGATGCCAAATCGGTAATTAAGCGAAAAAGAGCTAATTCACCCCCTCTCTTAGCCACTTTAGACCTACAGAAACTGCCTCATTAAAAACCTTACCAAGAAAAACCCAGTGGGATAAAAACTTGGTGAAGGAAAAAGGAGTGCAGTGCGTATTCTACTCCCCCTCATTTTGGCCTCTCTTGATTTCTTGATGTCATCACATGCTATTCTTCTTTGTCAACCTTTGGTGACAATTGCAATGTAGGCAGTATTATCTTCATAATTTGTTGTTGGAGCATCTTCCTCGCTATCTTATCCATATGAATCTTGAGTATGCAGCATCTTCGAACTTAGCCAAGCACTATCTCAACTAACTTCGTGTATAACAACAATTTCTGCATTATTGGTAGCGTTTTGTGCTTGCCATGATACTTCAGGTATCTGCTTTGCACTTTATGTGGATCAAATATATGACCTGCATCATAAAAATAAACTATATTTTCCTTGGACTCACAAGGTTAAAATATTTACATGTCCATTATACCCCAGGATAATGGAGAGCTTCAGGCTTTATGAAAATTTAGAGTAAAATGAAATTTTGCTAACAAGTTTATGGCAAGGCTTCAGGCTTCATGTTACTAGCAAGATAAATTGCACTTTGATATGTTACTTCAGGACCATATGGTACTTCAGGATCAGTCTAATTCTTTTATGAGATTTTTCCTTCTCAAATTCTTTTCTTGAAAAATATAGCACGACATTTGGAATCTTCTTCAAGAGTTTCAATAATATTTTGGTCACAATAATAGTATCTAAATCATTAATCATCAACAACGATAATAGTTAGTTCACATATGAACTAATTAAATAAAACACATAGAGCATATGCAAGAATCATTGTAAATACCCAAATTGGTTCAAACTATATGAAGATCAACTTAATTTTGTATATTCCCGGGAATTCGTTGCTTCAGGCAACTTGGATCCTTCAGGGATCTTCATGTATATGTCATGACTTATGAATCCATAAAAATATAGGATCCATTAGATGCATTTCTAATAATTTTTTTTTCATATAATGCCAGACTTATAAAAAATAATTGCATCCACCACAGGGGAGTATATCTCCTCACAATTAATACCAGGCCGTTTGGGTAAAACCTTGTGCTACAAACCGTGCTTTATATCGCACTATTTATTTCCTTTTCCGCACAAATACCCATTTTATGACCGACCAATTTTACACCATCTGGTGTACGGACTACTGGTCCGAAAAATTTCTCGCTTTACAAGCGAGTCCAATACAGCCTTAGTTGCGTTTCTCTATTTTGGCCAATCATTCTGCGCCTACATTCATCAATAGAATGACGCACGTTCACCAGCCTACATTCATCAATAGAATATGAACTTAAAATTGCTAGCTTCAGGTTGGATATGGTAAGTTTCAATTACTCGAATATTTATGTAGTACAATCTAAAGAATAACGCAGGTAAACTTTCCACAACTTGTTTGTTACCTGCGGCAATAGCCCTTTTAATATGGAGATATTCAATATCTCTTTCACTTATTGTCTCAACATAATATTTGCTTGAATATTAATATGTTCATTTGAGACTTGAATAAAATATTCATTCATTTGTAAGTAGGAAAAATTTTTGCTCTTCAGGAGTATAATAAAATTCATGCTCTTCCAGAGCGTAAACATTTTACTCTTCCGGAGCATATTATTCTATAATAAAACTTGTGCTCTTCCTGAGCTTAAATATATATGTTCTTCAAGAGCATAGTAAAACTGTGCTCTTCTGGAGCTTAAATATATACTTTTCTGAGGTATAGTGAAAGTTATGCTCTTCTGGAGCTTAAATATTTACTCTTCTAGAGCATATTAAAATTGTGCTCTTCTAGAGCATATTAATCTTCTTCTCATTTTGAGATTGTACTATCATATGTTACTTATGAATAATTTCGGTTTATTAAATACGGAATACGTCATTGCATTGTCTTCAGGACAAATGCTCGAGTCATTATTCTAGAAACGATAGTTTCATGTTCACATTAAAAATTTAGCAGTTATAACATGCTGTAAAATAAACATAATGTAATAAAATATAACACATAATAATATGATAAAACTGGACATAAAATAAAATCAGTCCATATATATTTGCTTGCACCTTCAGGGTAAGCAAGATAAGAATCAATATCCAAACATCATGGTCATTTAATACCCATCTTCTGGTGGTCATATAATATCCATCTTCTGGTGGTCATATTCAAATTTTTTTTATTTATTCAAATTTTTTTTATTTAAAGATCTGCAGGATCTTTTGACAGTAAGACATCCAGTCTTTGTCTTATTTTTCTCTTTTATTGGGTCTTCCAGACAATTAGCATTTAAATGCATTTTAGCGCCCATGACAAATTTCTTTCGGAAATTTCACGGGCCTCCAAATTCAAGCTTTGTAATATTAACATAATATCAAAAATTAAATAAATAAAAGACTTAATTAAAATAAATAAATGTGGGCCTTTTATTAATTAGCCCAATTAAAATTATATAACCGAAATTTAAATGCAATGGGCCTTGTACGAGCCCAAGCAAAACGTAAATGAAATTAAAGCGAGAAATTAAATACAATGGGCCTTTTAATAGCCCAATTGTAATTTAAATAAAACATAAATTAAATGAAAGCATAATAATAGATAGTATATAATATATACTTACTCGATAAATCTTTCAGCAGTACTAATAATATATAATTACCAAATCATTATTCCAATTTCAGAAATATAATTATTTTTATTTTGTTTTATACTTACTGATTATTATTATTTTTTTTAATTAAAACCGGACTGGGCCATGAACAGTACCAGTCCAGGCCCCTTGCACAGTGTCAAACCCAGGCCTGTGCAGTAGGCTCGAGTCAGCCAACCCAAGTGCCCACCCCAAGTCCAAAACTAAATGCCCATGTCCAAGTCCACGCGGGTCAACCCGACCTAGACCACGGACCCGTTCACACCCGGGTCGACCCACCAGATAGATGGGTCGTCTTCAACCCGTGGACCTCTCACCTCGGTGAGTTGCAGGCGGCAGGCGAGACGGTCGGCAAGGACGAGCGGGGCAGCACGAGGTCACTGGAGGCAAGTGCAGGTGCGGCGGCGCGAGAAAGAGGCGCTCGTCTGCTCGCGCGGCGGAGGTGGATCCGACGGGTTTCCAGTCGGGTCTTTGTCTCCTGGCGGCGCGTCGTGCGGCGGCAGAGGACGGGGAAGGGAGCGTCAGGTCGGCGACAGGGTGAGGATGCTGACGGTGGTGGCGGTGGCAGAAGCGGCGGCGCGCATCCCTTACGTGTGAACAGTAGCAGGGGAGATTGAGGGTGACGACACTGTTCATTTTTTTTCCTTTTCTGCTCTTTTTCTTGCTCTGAGTAGTGACGATCGTGCTGATAACGTGTTGTAAATTAAGTGTAATACAGTGAAAGTTTTTCTGTATTAATGAAGAAGAAGCAGATGAAGGAGGGAAAGAGGAGCAGAAAATACTAGTTCCTCATTTCTTATTGATGATAGTGTAGGTATATATATACACAGAGAAAAATTCTTGGTAGGTGGGTAGGTATGCACCTGACATTCACACTTATTTTATAACAACATTCAATTTTTTTTCTGTTTTGAAGCACTATAAATCAAGAGCATTCCATTGAATAGAATCTCACGGGTAGACAAGCTTGCCTGGCACTTCACTATTAATAGGGAATTCACTGTATGTAGTGCCTATTGGGTTGATTTTGATGCTCAATTCGGTATTCCATCAGTAGCAGGGGCGAGTGGTACAACTAATGGTTTCAATTAGAAGCAAATATGGTCTTTAAATCTCCCTCCAAAGATTTGCCACTTCTGGTGGGTGTTGTCTAAGACATTCTTCTCACTCGCTTCATGCTTACCAGACGGGAGTAAATTGTGATCCTGGTTGTAGTGGGTGCAATGGCCATCTGAGGACCTGAATCATTTAATGTTGGGGTGTTAGGTCGCAGGAAGTTTGGAGAAGCTTAGAGGTAGCGGCTACGGTGCGGGCCTTGATTGTCTCTTTTCCTATTTTGCTGTGGATGGACTTACTAATTAGGAATCTAAGTGACAAGGAAGGTTTTTATGATTACATGGGCCATATAGGTTTCTAAAAACTAATGGTACTTCTAGGAGAAGAAACTTGCGACATATGACATTCTGGGAGTTACCCATTCCACTCTTTCAGCTTTTGACGAAGCAAGTCAACAGATTACTCTACCCAAGACCCCTTCCCATCAACGATCTTCCATGACCTAGAAAGCTCCATTGGGAGCGACATTAAAAATCAACTCGAACGGAGTGTACTGGTTTGTTGTCAAAGAGCAAAGAATTCCTTGCTAACATCCTATGTTCCCCTATTCTGCTAGTAGTGTACTTGCTTCGCTGGAGCCGTTTAAGGGATGGCCAGGAAGGAACATTCAGTTGCACTATATCTAGTTCCAGCTTTTTGATGGTGTTGGTCGTTTACTTTCTACTGCTTGTACAGTATTCTTTCTTCCTTGTACATATGCACCTTGCTTTTCAATAAAGTCACGTCGATTACTATCAAAAAAAATCAACTCGAACACAAGTCAATTTAATTTTGGGGGTTCATGGCTTGTGATCAGAATGGTGACGTCCTAGCGGCGGGTCATCGGTCTTTGCAACCCTGCACTTCCCCTGAGAAAGCAGAGGCCAAAGCTGCTATTTCTATTCTTGAAACTACCATAGACTTGGGCTTCCAGGAGGTCATTTTGGAGTCGGATTGCCTCTCTATCATCAACCAATTGCAGCTTTCACCTTCCTCCTTTATTTATTTTAATATGGTTTTAGCAGACATTTGTTTATTATCTTTGAACTAATTTTATGCATATTAGGAGGAAAGGTAATAGGTTGGCGTATGCCATTCCCCAGTTGGCCAGGGTAGACCTTTTTATCTGTATCTTTGTAGAGGAGGCCCATGTACACATACTCCAGCTTGCCTCTCATGATGCTGTTCGTTCTTCTACTTAATGATAGTAAACAAATCATTCATAAAAAAAAAAAACATCATTAATACATTTACGAAACTTTGGTCGGATTAGATGTTTATCTTTCACTACTCTCTTCGTTTCTTTTTAATTGTCGTTCTAGCAATTGGTATTTGTTTCAAATTAATTGACGCTGTGCTATATCCAATGCATGTCAGATTTCTTTTTCCTTATTTACCTCTTAGAGATAAGACCTACTAAATATAAATAAGACAGTCTTTAATAAGTTGACAAAATTATCTTAAATAAATAATTAATAAAATGATTAATTTAGTCTCTTTATTACAAATTTTATTAGAATTAAAGTTAATAAATGGTTTTTTAATCTTTCTGCCAATAATTTAAAATGGAGGGAGTATAATTTTGTAGATATAGATATAGATAGACCTGGCAAAACGGGTATTGACACGACAACCCGACACGAACCCGACACGAAATTAGCAGGTATAGGTCAGAGATTTTTAACCCGTTTAGTTAAATGGGTTGACCCGACACGACACGAAAATTAGCAGGTCAGGTCGCGGGTTGACCCGTCAACCCGATGGGTACCTGTTTATGACCCGATTATATTTAGAGTATAGAGATTTTACTAATTTAATATAAGAATTACTTAATATTTAAGGCCAAAGTTATTAAAATTATAAAAAAAATTCTATAAATGCTTCAAAATGTTATTATATTATGATTTTATAATTTATAATTTTATTTAATATATGAGAAAATCTAATTATATACCTATTTGCTTAAAAAATACAACGATTTATGCAAAATAGAAAAATTTCAAATTGATTTTTTGGCTTGTTAGACTTAATAGGTAACCCGCGGGTCAATTCGAACCCGACACGATAATAAACGGGTTGGACACGACACGATTATTAAATGGGTCGGGTTGGGTTGAAATTTTGGAACCTGTTTACCTGTTCAACCCGACACGAACCCGACACGACAACACGAACTGCCAGGTCTAGATATAGACTCTTCTTTTTCTTTACTAAAAAAGCTGACTATATCATGCAAAAGTGTAAAGTTGGAACGATACTTTGGTTAAAAAGGGGTGGAATGATACCCTACACACGTTTGATCTTAAGGTTTACAGCATACCAACTAGCCACTGAAGTGCATGGATCGGCATGATGCCACGTGTCAAATAAATATCCATATCTGGAGCACCTCTCATCCTTCAATTTTTACTCATCTCACAAAAAAAAAAAAAAAAAACTGAAAATAAGAATTTTTTGTGAAAAAAGTGATGGCTGAACAATGAAGATAAGCCACTTGTGGAGAACTCGTGCTGCAAACACTTGTGTACACTTCTCAACTCTCATCCAACGGCTAAAATTCCATGCGAAGAAAAATATATCACTATACCCATATGACCTGCAAAGTTTCAATAGGCTACCACACACATTTGAGAGAAAGTAAAGATAGCAAATACCAATAGCAGTACTGCTTCTACTAGTCAACATGCCAATGGCTTCCCTGCCTATTGTTTTTGCCCCTGCCACTGTTAGAGTGTATGCAGCCACAGCAGCTAAAGGAGCTGGGGCCACCAAAGAAGAGAAGGGCTTTCTTGATTGGGTCCTTGGGAATTTGACAAAGGAAGATCAGTTCTATGAGACTGATCCAATCCTCAAGAAAGTGGAGGAGAAAACTCGGAGTGGCACCACCAGTGGCCGCAAGAATTCCGTCTCTGTCCCCCAGAAGAAGAAGAATGATGGTGGATTCCCAGGCTTTGGTGGACTGTTCGCCAAGAAATGAAACTTGTGTATAAGTCTGCTATATATCTTAATTTCTCTGTCAGCAACTTACCATTTGATCTCCTCATGATTCTTGAACTCTAAAGTGTATGTTTTCAATCTATTGCACACTTTGCTTTCTGGGCTTATTATATGTCTACTGATTATGAATTCATATTCAAATCATACGCTAGGCCTTTACTCGATTGTTGGAAGAATACTTCCCTGCTCTATATATACTAAATGTGCCTTTTTAATTTGGTCTTTCTGTGTCACAATTGCCTTCAAGATATATGCTAGCTTTTTGGTCATTACCATGATTTACGGGTTTAAGATTTGTGGTTTGACAGCACCAAGATGTGAAAGTAGTTCTTGGAAGGATTGTGCGTCGCTTAGCATAGCCTAGCGAGTCTGAGATTTTCTTTCCTTCTGAGGAGGATTGGATTGAAATAAGTACCAAACACTAGACCTCACACCTAAGCAAATCGGCAGCTAGGAAAAAGTCCCGCGATGTAAGAAATGATAAAACAATGTCATCCTGAGAGGATTAAAAATCTTGATCTAGCTTCTGTTAAATTAAACGTTCAAAACGTGAAGAAGTGCCAGATAGAGCAATTCTCCGTCCCAGCAGAATAGCATCAACTATGCATATCAATGGGTGGTGCTGCCTATGAGGGGCGGATATAGGGGAGCAAGGGGGGCCTGGGCCCGTCCTAGAATTTATTTTTTTTATATATGGTAATAATTTTCATAAATCATTAGGTAGCTTGGTGGTTGGCTGCGTTACATTATAAATGGTTGGCCTGGGCTTGAGTCCTAGCAATGATTTGTTTTTCTCATTTTTTCCATTTTCACACATACAATACAAATCAGTCCTTATTAATTTAAAAAATAGTAAATTTTGGCCCCCCTAAAATTTTTTCTTAGATCTGTCCCTGACTGACTATTGGTTCTTTCAACGGACATCCTCGACAAATTAATCTCCATCTTGCTTGTGCGTAGGCTACTACTTGCCAAATAATAATCAAATAATAGTTGAAGATGCTCTCTCAGTGATACGGCAACACTACCAGAACAAAGCTAGATAGCACCTCCGATTCAATCGAGTCACCAAGATCAGAAATCAATTCAACCAAAAGCTTTAGTGATTACCTCTATCACTCAAAACACAACAAAGGCGTTAAGCAACAATAGAGTAATAAACACAAGGAATCTTGTTAACACCACAAGCAATTCAATTACTTGATAAGTAAACACAATCCCTAAAATAAACAAGAAGAAATCAATTCTACTTGCAAATAACCAAGGTAATAAAAACCTCAAACTTTTTGTTCTCAAATCTCAATGTGTGTAAATTATAAAGCATAAGGTCCTATTTATACTAAACTAAGCTAACCCCAAGTCGGCCACCTCCTCCCCTAAGTCGGCCACTAACACTAACCTAGGTCAAATAGGATTTGATTTATTCCCTAGGGTTGCCGACTTCATAACCCTAAATAGACTAGGTTTTTAATTGAGCCCACATAACTTGGACACTAATTAAAACCTTTATAATTAAAACCCAAAATAACTTAAGCCCAAAATTAATCAACTCAATTAATTAATGGACTTGACCCAACATAAAAAAAGACTTGCCGAAATTTATATTGTTTTAATTATATAAATCGGCAACAATGAAATAAATAAAGAACAGATATGTCGACATGGCCCCACATGGCTAGGCTGATGTCGACTGGGCCCCACCTTGCTCTTGAGTCAATTACTCCTTAATTGACAACAAATTAATGGCCTTCAGTTTCAGCTTCTCTCCAAGCTTGATCATGGCATCTTCTTGCAACTCTTGATTCATTATGGATTGAACATATTGTAAGAGTTGATTCTTGATCATCCTTGACCTAGCTCTTGTGATTGGACCTTGAGGCAAGCTAATGGCGCCATCTCCATCATCAGCTCCACTTGGTGCTTGCTTGTTTGCATCATTCCCTCCCTCAATCTCAAACGGAGAATAACCTGTAGAAGAATGAATGCTCCTATTATAAGCAAACTCAATCAATGGCAAACAATCTTCCCAAGTTTTCAAGTTTTTGCCCACTACAGCACGCAATAAAGATCCTAAAGTTCTATTAACCACTTCAGTTTGACCATCAGTTTGAGGATGACAAGCAGTAGAAAACAACAACTTGGTCCCCAACTTACTCCATAAAACTCGCCAGAAGTGACTTAAGAACTTAGTATCCCTATCAGAAACAACTGTCCGAGGAATGCCATGTAAACGAACTACATTCCCAAAGAACAAATCAGCAACATATGAAGCATCATCAGTTTTATGACAAGCAATAAAATGAGCCATTTTACTAAACCTATCAATAACAACAAAGATGCTATCACGACCTTTCCGTGTCCTAGGTAATCCAACCACAAAATCCATAGATAAATCAGTCCAAGGAACATCAGGAACAAGTAAAGAAGTGTACAACCCATGAGGTTGTACCTAGATTTGGCGTGTCAACATGTAACACACCCATTACAAACCTGCTCAACATTCTTCTTCATATTAGGCCAATAAAAGTGTTCCTGCAGAATGTCAAGGGTTTTAGCAATACCAAAGTGACCCATCAAGCCACCATCATGAGATTCCCTAACCAAAAGCTCACGCATAGAACAAGCAGGAATGCAAAGTTTATTCTCACGAAATAGATACCCATTATCTCTATAAAACTTTTGAAAACCAGATTGTTTACATGCATCATACACATTAGCAAAGTCAGGATCAGATTTATACAAGTCCTTAATATACTCAAATCCAATCAATTTAGAACTAAGAGAAGAGATTAGAGCATACCTCCTAGATAATGCGTCAGCAATCACATTATCCTTACCTTGCTTGTAGCGCACCACATAAGGGAATGTCTCAATGAATTCCAGCCACTTGGCATGCCGCTTATTCAGCTTACCTTGGCCCTTCAAATACTTCAAACTCTTATGATCAGTGTGGATCACGAATTCTTTGGGCCATAAGTAATGTTGCTATGTTTGCAGTGCTCTCACCAATGCATAAAGCTCCTTGTCATAGGTGGAATAATTGAGTTGAGCACCCTTCAACTTCTCACTGAAATAAGCGATAGGTTTCTTTTCCTGCAAAAGAACAGCACCTATACCTATGCTAGAGGCATCGCAATCAATCTCAAAAGTAGAATCAAAGTCAGGCAATTTAAGAATAGGAGCAGAACATAATTTATCCTTTAAAGTCGCGAATGCCTGCGCCTGTGCATCACCCCACTTAAATCCAACTTCCTTTTTAACAATTTCGTTTAAAGGAGTAGTAATAGTACTAAAATCTTTCACAAACCTCCTATAAAAACTAGCAAGCCCATGAAAAGATCTTACCTCAGAGATGGAAGTAGGAGTCGGCCACTCCCTTATTGCTCTTACCTTCTCTTGATCAACTTCTATCCCATTAGCACTAACAACATATCCAAGAAAGACAACACGATCCATGCAGAATGTACACTTCTTAAGCTTAGCAAATAACTTTTCAGCCCTAAGTGCTTCCAACACTAGCTTAAGATGCTCCATATGCTCATCAACATTCTTGCTATAGATCAGGATATCATCAAAGTACACAACAACAAACTTTCCATGAAATAGCGCAAGACATGATTCATTAAACGCATAAAAGTACTAGGTGCATTAGTTAACCCAAAAGGCATTACCAACCATTCATACAACCCATACTTAGTTTTAAATGCAGTCTTCCATTCATCTCTAATTTTCATGCGAATTTGATGATATCCACTCATGAGATCAGTCTTAGTAAATATGCATGCACCATGTAATTCATCAAGCATATCATCTAACCTAGGAATAGGATGGCGATACTTTACCGTTATTTTATTAACGGCGCGACAATCAACACACATGCTCCATGTTCCCTCCTTTTTCGGCACTAGAATTACAGGTACAGCACAAGGAGAGAGGCTCTCACGAATCAGCCCCTTAGACAACAAGTCCTCGACTTGTGTTTGTATCTCCTTTTTCTCCTCTGGATTGGCCCTATATGCTGGCCGGTTAGGAATTTGAGCACCGGGAATGAAATCAATTTGATGCTCAATGCCCCCTTAAAGGCGGCAACTCCCTCGGTAATTCCTCCGGAAAAACATCCACATAATCCTGCAAAAGAGAAACAACACAACTAGGCAAGTCGGGGTTAAGGTCAGCCTGATTAAAATAAGCACCCTTGAATAAGAGTACTAACACTCCCCTCTTTTCTTCACAAGCTACCCTCAACTCTTTCATAGATGCATAGAAATTTTGATTCTTCCTTCCCTCTTTTTTTCTCTCTTTGGTGTCGACAACACCCTCTCCTTTTTCTCTCTCTTTTTCTTTCTTTTCCTCTCCTTTTGCATGACTTTCAGTCATCCTCTTCCTTCCCTCTTTTTTTCTCTCTTTGGTGTCGACAACACCCTCTCTCTTTTCTCTCTCCTTTTCTTTCTTTTCCTCTCCTTTTGCATGACTCTCAGTCATCCTCTCATCCTCACCATTGGTAGTGGCGGCATCCTTCTCCCTTTGCCATTCCTCCATGCTTTTCTTTAGGAACACTTGATCCTCATACACTTCCTTTGGAGGCAATGGTGCAAGTGATACTCTCCTTTCTCCCATGGTAAAAGAATACATATTCTTAAACCCATCATGCACTACGCGCCTATCATACTGCCACGTCCTCCCAAGTAAGATATGACTTGCCTGCATTGGAACAACATCACACAAAACAGTATCATAGTATCGGCCAATGGAGAAAGAAAGATAAACCTGCTTGTTTACTCGAATTTCTCCGATGTCATTAAGCCATTGTAGCTTATATGGTCGTGGATGCTTTTGCCATTCCATTCCCACCTTCTCCACAAGCATAGTGCTCACAACGTTGGTGCAGCTCCCACCATCAATGATAACATTACAAGCTTTGTCATTCACAAGGCATCTTGTATAGAAAATATTTTCTCTTCGCTGATTCCCTTCTTCCTTAACTTGAGCACTAAGAACTTGCCTTGTAACATTCAACCTTCGTGGAATCTCCTCAAGATCAGCTACATACTCGGGAACATCCTCCAATTTGGGCATATCTTGTAGTGCAGGGTCGGCTTCTTCCTCTTCATCATCAGAAAAGAACTCGCCACCTCGAGCAATTATCACCCTTTTGTTTGGACATTGAGATGCAATATTTCCAAGTCCCAAGCACTTGAAGCATTTGATTTGCCTCGTAGGGGTAGCATTCGGCTTGTTTGGCGTAGTAGAGGGTGCCTTGAATTTGGCAACCTTAGCTTTCGCCTCCTTTGGCTTCTCTTGTTGCTTCCCATCTCTCACAGACCATCTTGAATTCCAATTGGATGAAGAAGGAGAAGAATAAGAACTCCTCGGTGTGTATTGTTTCAATTTCTTCTCTATCTTGATGGCCGTCGCCACCATCTCCTCCATGTCTAAACAATTTTGCAAGTCAACAAGATGAGCCACTTCTTTATTCATCCCAGCAAGGAATCTCGCCATCGTGGTCTCCCTATCTTCATCAAGATTTGCTTGGATCATGAGCTTCTCCATCTCTTTGTAGTACTCATCAATGCTTCTAGATCCTTGACGCAATGCTTGAAGTCTCTGATGTAGTTCCCTATAGAAGGATCGGGGAACAAATCGCTTCCTTAGGATCCTTTTCAATTCTGTCCAATTATCAATCGGACCCTCCCTAAGTCGCAACCTGTCACCTTCAAATTTGTCCCACCAAACCAAAGCATAGTCAGTAAATTCAACCACAACTAATTGTACCTTCTTTTCTTCAGAATAGTTATGGCATGAAAAGATGCGCTCCTCTTTCTTCTCCCACTCAAGATAGGTTTTAGGATCATCCTTTCCTTGGAAGGAAGGAATTTTAAACTTGATGCCCCTAAGATCATTCTCTCCATGATCTGGTCGGTCGTCTCTTTCTTGTCTCCCATATCTACCATACCCTCGGTCCTCTTCGTCAACTTCTTCATAGGTTTGACCTCTTCTTGGTGGTGGTAGATGCACTCCTCCTCCCCTAGGCGGTGGAAGGGGTTGTCGCACTCTAGCAGCAGGGCGATTAGCTTCCTCAACGTCATCTACAATAACTCCGGGCTCCTCCCTAACTGGTTGATTGTGTGGGGGTTGATTAATAGCTGATTCATCCCCTTGTTGCACCACCCTTGCGGCAGAGAGCTCTTGAATGGTTTGTGCTTGCCGATCCATTTTAGCATTCACCTCAGCAAGTTGCTGAAATAATCTTTCTATGGTCTCCATGGTTACGGGCGTCCCCTCACCAGTATTACTCCCTCCAGACATGATGTGATACCTGCAAGAAAATTGATTAGTAATAAAAGCTCCTCATGTGTATCCCTCGTGTTTGTCTCTCGTGGCAATTGATGGAACACTCGTCTTTTACCTCTCCTGAAATCTCACTTTGTTTATTCTTCGGGACTAGTAAATCTTATCAAATAGTAAACAACCTGCAACACTTCAAGAAAGAGTCAAAGAATTCCCAATCAAGAAGAAAGACAATTCGATTCTAGAGGCAAGTTAACTCTTGAAAGAAAAGATAGTCACACACAAGAACAAGATAATGTATGTGAAGAATATTGTAGTAATTGAACAATAAGACACAAAGATTGCTCAATTAGATAAGTTGAAATAAAAGAACACAACAAATAAGCAGAATCAAAGAAAGTTACCCAACTAGATACCCTAACAACCCGCGGAAAGTATCCCAATCAAGCAAATTCCTGCAATTCAAAACAAAACTTACCGAATTCCTTCAATCACCAAGTCGATTTCACTTTTTTTTTAAAAAAAAACTAATTGCTGCCACCAAATCGATTCCAACAATCAGCAGAACAATCAACCAAGAAATTCAACTTCTCCAATAAATCGACTTCTCAACAGAAATCGCAGCAACTTTTTTTTTTATATTATGGTAATTGAAATCGACAAGACTAACAATAAAAGAAAACAAATCGAATTTTTTTTTATATATATATAATTTCGGCAACACAAAGAACACAAAGAATAGAAAACTAAATTGCAGAAAAGTAAAGGGATACGTAGTTGAAATTGATACCTAGGCTCCGCTACCAAGATGTTACGGTAACACTACCAAAACAAAGCTAGATAGCACCTCCGATTCAATCGAGTCACCAAGATCAGAAATCAATTCAACCAAAAGCTTTAGTGATTACCTCTATCACCTCAAAATACAACAAAGGTGTTAAGCAACAATAGAGTAATAAACACAAGGAATCTTGTAAACGCCACAAGCAATTCAATTACTTGATAAGTAAACACAATCCCTAAAATAAACAAGAAGAAATCAATTCTACTTGCAAATAACCAAGGTAATAAAAACCTCAAACTTTTTATTCTCAAATCTCAATGTGTGTAAATTATAAAGCATAAGGTCCTATTTATACTAAACTAAGCTAACCCCAAGTCGGCCACCTCCTCCCCTAAGTCGGCCACTAAACTAACCTTGGTCAAATAGGATTTGATTTATTCCCTAGGGTTGCCGACTTCATAACCCTAAATAGACTAGGTTTTTAATTGAGCCCACATAACTTGGACACTAATTAAAACCTTTACAATTAAAACCCAAAATAACTTAAGGCCAAAATTAATCAACTCAATTAATTAATGGACTTGACCCAACATAAAAAAAGACTTGCCGAAATTTATATTGTTTTAATTACATAAATCGGCAACAATGAAATAAATAAAGAACAGATATGTCGACATGGCCCCACATGGCTAGGCTGATGTCGACTGGGCCCCACCTTGCTCTTGAGTCAATTACTCCTTAATTGACAGCAAATTAATGGCCTTTAGTTTCTGCTTCTCTCCAAGCTTGATCATGGCATCTTCTTGCAACTCTTGATTCATTATGGATTGAACATATTGTAAGAGTTGATTCTTGATCATCCTTGACCTAGCTCTTGTGATTGGACCTTGAGGCAAGCTAATGGCGTCATCTCCATCATCAGCTCCACTTGGTGCTTGCTTGTTTGCATCACTCAGGAAGACAGGAACCGCATAAGGGCTTGAACAAATCACCTCGAGAGTAGACAAAACATAACAAATATGACCTCAGGTCTGACTGTGGTTTAGTGGGGATTTTAGGTACTCTCCTCAAAGTGGTTTCATCTCATCAAAGTTTAAATTTTGAGTGGTGGGTTGAGAGGAAGAAGAAAAAAGAAGAAAGAAGAAAAACATGTATGGGGGACACTGCAAAAATCATGTGATGGACAGCATCCGTTTCCTAGAGCAAGAGATGACAGATGCTACGATGTTATTGTATATGAGGGGTCGCAATTTTTTGAGGAATTTTGATGTCTTACACGAACGGACAGTTTATCAAGTCTATAAGCACAGGCTTACGATAACACGCCCTCACAAAATCATCAGCTCTATCTCCTCAGAAAAATCATTTCTTCATTATACTAATCTGATGGTATAGCTTATGATACTAATATTCCTTAACAAACTCATCAGTCCCACCTCTTCAGGAAATCATTTCATAAATCTGTTGGAATGCACGACAATTTGTTGTTAGATTGCATACATCCTAGAAAATTGCAATGGTGGAAGTTGGGATGGACTGCAGCAAAATCTCCCAGACGAAGAAAACTCCGTCACTATGATTTAAGCATCAAAAGCGGACATGACAATTTACTGAAAGCATGAATACCTGGCGGAATGGGGTTTTGTTCAACCAACAACAAGAGTCTTATTCAGGTAAAATGTATGAAGACAAAGGCATTGAACCAAATTCGTTAAGGTGGTAGATTTTACTTGTGTGGACAAAACCATACACAGTTTAATTCATGCTTTACTTACAGGAAAAGATTGAGATACACACAAAACAACACCAACACACCTGAAGGATTCCTATGAAAACAACACCAAAACCGATGGCTCCAACAAAGAACTCATTCTGCCTTATTCAGAACAAGCAAAACCTCCCCACCCTGACCTAAAATGAAATCCAAGAACTCTCTAACTTGTGCATTATCTTGGAAAGCCACGGGGTTAGTGAAATCACTGTCCAAGTTATACCAGACCCCATCGATCTTCCTCATGGCAACCCAATGCCTAGTCTTCCAAATCCCGGCATACCGTCTCACCGGAACATTAAGCACAATCCCGAACAGAGTATCCCCACTGCCGTCGATATCAATGGTAGAAGCCCCATTTCTGCGGTCATGCCAGGCAACTGTCTTGTGTTTATCTTCAAGAGCCGCAATTAGGACGTTAATGTCATAGTTACCAGTAAATGCATTATGGTGAGGCTTGAAAATCATAGACAACGGAGTCCATGTTCGGCTGGTGGTGGGATCATCCAATACCAGCATCTCTGCAACTGCATCCAAACTCGCCCGTGTAAATGCTTCCTTTCTCTGTATGGATACCCCCCAAAAAAAAGAGGATGAAAAAACTAGGCACAGTTAAGTTACATGTACATAAACAAAGAAGAAACTTCAACAACCACCTAGTGTGTGTTTTTCTTTACAGAAAGCAAGCTAACAGATAGAACAGAAGAAGATAATCGCACAAAAAAATAATTAAATGCTTTGGGTACTCGCCGAGGATCTTAGTTAGTTAGAGAGAATTAAAGAGAAAAGTGAGGTAGGTTGGATAGATTGAGCTGAGTGAGAATGATTACCTGGAAGAGATTGTTGAGGGCATGTAAGAGGCAGAATTGCAGCTTTTGCCTCTCGTGGTAGATTTGAGTCTTCTCGCTATCCATCAACACTTTGAGGGTCATCAATTCGAGAGAATTAGGGATTTCCAAGGAAGATGGCCCCAAATTCCAAGAGGGGTTTTACAATTAGGGTTTCACAATTGGTTTTTCTCTATTGTTAGTTATTTTTCTTTTGATCAAAGGTTTTTTCTACTCTCTTTCATTTTAGTGGACACAGATAACGGCAGAGAGTCGAGAGACTCGAGAGACACGGAATGGAAGAAGAGCTCCTAGATATCGCCCAGATTGGCAGTCCGGACGCCTGTCCACTCTACGACAGCGTTTCCCTCGCGGTTTGATTCTCTTTTTTTTTTTGGTTTTTTCCTCCCTTACCAATGAACGAAATGAAATGAAATCAATAATTTCTTCTTTTTTTTCCCCCCTTTTGAACAATAAGAAGTTTGGCGTCTATTTACGTTTCTTACAAAAATAAATATGACCCAAAGTTCTTTTTAGGTTTTCTAAAGAATTAAAACATAAAAGGATTCCGATGCACTAAAAAAAAAGAATTAAAACATAAAAACTTATTAAAGGAAAACTCGTTAATGAAGCAGCAAAGTTATCAATACTTATCTTTCTTATAAAAATTTAAGAAACTTTTAGTATCCCTAGCCCAGCTTATAAAAGCATGTGTCACCATTATTAAGCTTATTCATTATCGTTGGAAGTAATTACTATGCCGATCTCTTTGTTAATTATGTGAGTCTATTTGATTCTATTTTTAGTCTTTCATTTAGTAGCGAAGCCACGGGTTAATTTGTTATATATATTATGAAATAAATTAATTTTTAGATTAAAGCCTTTTTTTATCCTATATTAGCTTTAAAGTTTGAAGTCATCCCTATTAGATTTTAGTTTATTTTTATTCCTCTCCTCATCCCATATGGACTAATTTGGTATACTTTATCGAAATCTGGTAGAAATTAATGGCATGGCAAATTTTTAAGTATTATCACCAATGTAGGACCCACAACCAAAAAACCAATCACAGAAGCCATGGTTATGACTAACGTGGACTTGATATATGGGTTCAACATGGGTGATGTGGCATCGAAAACTTGTCACGTCAACAATTTTCACGAGCTAGACCAAATGAGGTGAATAGAGAGATAAAAACAAGCCGAAATCCAAAAGAGGGATGACTTCCAATTTTAGGAGCTAACACACGGGTAAAAAAAGGCTTTAATCCATTAATTTTTCCTATGGTGATTAAAGAAAAGGAAACTTTGGTTATTTACCTTAGCATCTCTAATTAGACAATTTATTTACGTTGTCATATGTAATTAAGTTTGTTATTTTATGTACTTCATTCATTATTGTTTAGTAGGAATTAACTATTTATTTAACACATTTTATTGCTTAAAAACTTATTCTATCATTTAGTTTAATAATATGAATCGTTATTTAAAGTATTTATTTATATAAACTTATAATTTATGCTAAAGTTTTTGCTTCTAAATGGTCTTAAGAATACCCCAAACATCTTAAAGACTAATTTAAAATCACCTAAGGCTAATATTCAATTTTGATAAAGTACATAGCGTTTGCCATGCAATTTAATCATGTAAATAATAATTTGACCCATCTGGGAAATTATTATTTCCGGGAAATAATTGAGAAAGATTTTATTCTAGGCCTATAGGTACGAATAAATTTATTCTTGGTACAAAAATTTTTAGTAAATTCTATGTGTGATACAACCTTTACCGACATGAATATTAGAATTTATTGCTGAATTGGCATTTGATAACTTAAGTCCGAGTCGGCTAAGAGAGGGTCGAGGAAGGAAGGGGTACGATTAGCGTTTTTCCACTTAATTCCCGATTAGGTCCCAATAATGCCAAATCACTCTTCTAATTAAAAATTGGGTTGATTAGAAGGATTCCAAATTAAGGAAAGAGAAAATTGGACACATGATTTATAGTGATTTCCCACGTTTACTACTCAATGAATTCTCTTTGAGATTTCTAAACCTTCACTATTCTTGATTTTTAACAGGATAAACTAATAACCTAATCTACAAGCTTTTACCTAGGCTAAGCTCTAACATATCACTCACCACAAATCTTTCATGTGCTTTCTAACACAAATACTCCAGCAAGTCTAACACCTAGTCCTACCAAAGATAGAAATTTCGAAGCACTCTATCTCCAACGAGTGAAACACTCAAGAAGATTTACTGTGACACTTGGGGTCGATGAGAGCGAGAAGTGTATGCCCGTGCCAGGGTGAGCATAGACAATGAGCGGCTTCTGATAAGCTCCTAGACGGAGGGATGCATAAATGAACCGAATCCACACCCGAATAGTAGAGATCCTGAGATTGTATAGGGATGGGGCTACACAGTTGGGGAATTATACGGGTATAAGACTATATAATTGAGAATAGATTAGATAAAGTAATTTCAAGGTTGTACAAGTATGGGACTGTACAATTGACGGTGAGTGTTCGGGTTTTTGGTTTGGTCTTCGGGTTGACCGAACTTCTATTAGGTTGTTCGAAGCCTAAAGACCCGAAGACCAAATAACCAAACTTTCTTTGGTTCGGACAGCTATTGACCAAAATGTCTGGAATTTTGTATAACATAGTATGTGATCTTTTTTAATTTTCACAATAAATATAAACCATCTCATCTCATTTTAGAAGAAAATTAATGTAAGATAAGACAAAACATAATCAATATTTTCAAGTTCGTTACATTCAAACTTAAAGAGATAATAAATAATTCATACAAATATCATGATCCTTTTTAATGCTATATCAATATCATGATGATAAATCTAAACATTCAACACTGTCATTCCTGATTCACAGAAACTAATCTAGACAAGGCAATTACAGTAGTTTATGTAACAGCCCGGGTAAAATTTATATTTTTACCGGGATTGTAAAATAACTTTGTACAGTAATTTACCGTATGAAATTAATCATGGGTAATTATTTCAGGGTAAATTATGCATTGGATTCTGAAACCGACCCTTACCCCACGTTCCCGATTTTTCTGCGGATTTTTCGGACTAGAGTTGGTATTTTTCGGGTCCAGGAATCTCGAGAAAAGTCAGATTTATCCTCGAATTATCGGGCCAGAAATAAAGTCAAGTGGGTACAATAGATATTTTCTAGTCCGGACGGGACACGACTGCATGATTGAATCACGCAGCTGCCTTTTCCCTGTTACACTTGTGACTTACCTTTCTCCTGTGAAACCCGTGTCACGCCTGCTTTTTCCTGCCTTACCTGCATCACCTTCTGCCTGCAAAGAAACCTGCAACCCGTTCTTTTCTTTGCAATCCATCCCCTGCTTCACCTTGCAACCCCACAAAACCAACTGCAAAAGAAAGGAAAAAAATAATAAAATAAACAATAACAAACAACACCACACCACTGTCGGCCGACCACCACCATCTCCTCTTCCTCTTCACACGCGCCACCAACCGCCACACCCAACCACCATCCACCGTCACCATCATCTTCTTCCTCGCGACACCACACTCCCGGACACCACCCCACACGGAAACCGTCATCGTCGCCCTGCCGCCTTGTCTTCCTCCCCACCGCGACGACCAAGGCAGCCACCAGCACCGACGACGCCGCCACCAGACGACGAGCACCTACAGATCTGTCCTTTCGTGCTGGCTGCAGATCGTCTCTCGCCACTACCACCTGCTCGACGACCGTCGCAGCCGCGCTCTCCCTCCCGCACGCCCTGCACCGCCACCAGCCCGTCGCCCCTCGCCGTTCGTCCTGCGCCTCGCCTCGCGGTTGCTTCTCCGTCGCGCCGCCGCCGTCTGCAACCCCCTTGGTGAGCAGACCCATTGTGGGGATTTCGACCCGGATGGGTCATGACGCCGACCCATCTGTGACGGGTTTGACCCGATTCCGTATGGGTTGACCCGGTTCCCTTATGACCTAGGCCTGGGTCGTCGTGGGCTGAGTTGCTAACGGGCCTAGACTAGTGGGGCCTGGGTTCTAGTATGGTTGCACCTGGGCTGTTATGGGGTTAAACACTAGGCTGGGCTTGCACCACTTGGCCTAGTCCGGAAATTGAAAAAAAAATAAAATATACATGGGTATTAATGAATAAGTATATTCTGGAAAAAAATATATTATAGGAATTATATATATTTTCTGGAAATAAAATAATAAATAGTAAGTGTAATAGCCCGGGTAATTTTTTTATTTTTGTCGTCACCGTAAAATTTATTTTTACAGTTATTTACCATTAAAATTAATCTTGGGTAATTAATTTATGGTAATTCGTGCATCGGATTCCGAAACCGAGCCCTGTCCCATGCTAGGATTTTTCTGCGGATTTTCCGGACCAAGTTGGAATTTTTCCGGGTCCAGGAATCTTCAGAAAAGTCGGGATTAACCCCGAGTTATCGGGCCAGAAATAAAGTCAAGGGGGTACATTACTTATTTTCTGGTCCGGAGGGGACACGACTCACAAGCGGCACAGCAACGAGGCAGCCGCCACCCACTGTGAAGCCTGTGAGTGGACTGTGCCACCCGTGAAAAACCAGTATCTTGCCCGTGCATTACAATCATTCTGCACTACAAGCCCTTGGTTCCCCTACCTTAACTCTTCCTCTGCAACTCACCATTGCCCAGGAAAAACCCAACCTCCTTCTGCAGCTCATCTACCAAGCTAACCAGAAAAAAATAAGCAAAAACACTTACCTAACACCAAAACTACGTAGTTTTGGCAACAACCACTGTAACGCCCCAGATTTTCATAATTTAATTTATGGAATTTTCGGAATTTTATTCCAATTTTACCCTCGAGGAATTTCCGAGTTTTGGTTAAGGAAATTAATTTATATTCCTAGGAAATATTATTTTGTAAGCGGGTTAATTCCTTGATCGGGTTCCGTTGGATATTGTTCGAGTTTCGGTATAAACCGTGGGTTTTATGTAGTTTGGTCGAAACTACGTCGTTTTGTGAAAAGGAAAAAAAAAAATAAAGGGCTGGTCAACGGGGCGGGTTGACCGCGCCAAGCAAAACGACACGACGTCGTTTTGGGCTCGGCGGGTCAAAACCCTAGCCGGCCCCTTCTCTCCCTTTTCCTTCAAACTGCCGCCGACCCCTCTCTCTCTTCTCTCTCTCTCTCTCTCTCTCTCTCTCTCTCTCTCTCTCTCTCTCTCTCTCTCTCCCTCTCATCTCCCTCTCCCACTCCCACGATTTCCGTCCCGATTCTCCTCATCCCTTCCTTGTCGCTTTCTCGCCGCCGCCTTGTTCTCTTTTCCTCTCCACACAGCCCCGGGTTCCTTCTTCTCCAGTTACTCTGTGCCGTCGCCGCTGCCACCAAGTCGCGACCCGTCTTGCTCGCGTCGCCGTCGTCTCCGTAGTTGTTGTGCGTCGCGGTTGGGTGGCCGGGTCTACTCGTCGGTGTGGGTGCAGTGCTTTTGGCCGTGTTTGGTGCTGGTGGCGGGACGGTAGTGTGGAGGTTCGGGATTGTTAGTGATTGGTGTTGACAAGACGACGCGGTTGATTCTGGTAAGGGTCTTGCATCTACTCTTTTCCTCTCGGATTATTGTGCTTGTTTGGTTAATTGAATCGGTGGTTTGGGTCTCGGTTGTGTGGGTTCTTCGCAGGCAGTGGCTGTAGTATCCGTGGATTGCTGTTTGTGTAAGGCAGTGGCTTTGGGTGCTGAGAATCCGGCGTGGACAGTGGGTGTTCGGATTCCGGGTAACGATCCGTTCATCAATTCTTCCTCTAACTCGTTTTAGGAATTTGTGAGAGTTTGTGTGGAATTCGACTTCGCTTGTTGTTGTTGGGTTGTTGCTGGCAGTTTGGGTGAATTCCGGCGAGGTTGACCGAAACCCGGCGAGGCTCGGGGATTTTCCGGCGAGGGCTCGGGTTTTGTTCTGGCATTTAACGGTATTACCTTGATGTATAATTTGTTTTACACTCATGGCATGTATTATTTATTCTGAATTGGGTTGTATTAATTGTATTGTACATAGTAGAAACCGAGAGCGGGAAGCGAGTAGCTTGTGACCAGTTTGTCCGACGCGGGTAGAACCTTTAGGACGGTAACTCATAAATTGGGATAATTGCAGACTTGTAGAAGTGGGCTTTAGGCCCGAGAGGTTATTTTGAATTCAGATGGGCTTAAGCCCGGTTAACCCTAGATCCTTATCTTTTGGAGTCTTTAGTGAGGAGATATACCTTTTGGGCTTAGACCCTGAAATTGCATAACCGGGTAGTTTGGGTCAGGTTTCACTCAGTTGAGCATATAGGTATCATGCATGCACGGTTTGTGATAATTGTTTTGTAATTATTGTGTGTGCCGGTATTCAGGCACGGGTAATACCTCGGGAGCTGGTGGATCTGTCTTGGGGAAAGCTCCACAGGATCATCGTCGTTGAGGTGACTTTATAAGTCTTTTTATGTTTCTATGCATGTGCTTGTTAGATTGGTCTGTTTGAGTTGCATGCCTTGTTTGCTAACATGCTGTGATCTGTATTGTGTGCCTATGTGTTATTATTTGTCGGATGGGTATGATTTTAAATTGTTATGGAATATAACATGTGGAGTGATTTTGGATGATCTGTGTGATGTAATGTGGGTTGGAAACCCAGATGTTTGATTGAGATAATAATTCACACAACCCTATTAAATCAAAACTCTTGGCACACATGAACTTATAAGTATGAATAAGAATAATGTACAGCAGAAGATAGGCTACTGTGTGCTAATGACCAGTTGGTTTGAGCGGGAAGTGATACCCCTCGGGTTTGCATGCGGGATAGCATGGTATATGCGGTTTAGCATATGGGTCTGTGATGACCGGTTCTACCTCCCTCCTTCTACCTCCCCCTTTCTACCTCCCTCTTTCTCTCTGTCTCTCTCTCTCTCTCTCTCTATGGTGATATTTGGGCTTTAAGCCTGGTTATATTGGGCTTCCGCCCTGGTTGTCTCATGAGACGGGACCGAGCTCGACGCACACAGTAGGGGGCCCTGAATAATAAATACAATAATAACACTTAATACGCACAACAGATGGAAAATAATAAACTGTTTGATTTTATGTTGTTGGCATGTTAGTACTGGTTATTGTGTGTTTGCTTACTGGTGTTTGTTGCTCTACTTTCCCTTCGAACTTGCTTTGCACACCTACATAATTAGATTTATACTGCTCACTGAGTAGGTGACTCACATAATCGCCACCGTTGTTTTTCAGACTCTTAGTTAGCGTGCAGTCTCTCTCTTCCTTTCCAGAGTACGGACGTGGTTATCCCAGCAGGTAGCTGTGCTTCTTCTCCCGGTTGGATCCATAGAGCCAACTTGCATATCATTTTCTACTTTTGTTTTTATTTTATCCTTATCTTCCGCTGCGTTGGATTTTGTTGAGATTTCATTCTTGATTCTGATTACATTGTCGGTGAGTTCCCGGGGTTTGACTCTCGATGTTATTTCGGCTATTTTCCGGGTTTCAGGGTCATTTTGGTAAATTCTTTATGTTTATGTATTTTATTTGAAAAATTGGGACACGGGTGTTTCAGCTTGGTAGCGGAGTAGGCTTCAGATCCTTGGTTTTAAAAATGTTTTAAACCTGGTTTTCAAAGTGATTCCTGTTTAAGCCTGTTTCCAGATTTATAACTTTAAAAGTGTTCTTGACTCATTTGCATTCATATAGGCGTTGATATGGATTACCAGGGGCAGCACAATGCTGAGGATGATGCCGCTACTCATGTCTCCGACAATGTGTCGGTGATGCAGGTTCCCGTGGGTCAGGGGAACAATGATGCAGTAGAGAATAATGCTGTAGGTGGAGGAGGACAGAATGTTGTGCCACCTGTACCACCTGTTGTGGACCCAGCGTTCCAGCAGTATCAGGCCTTTTTGCAGTGGCAACAGTTCCAGTATTTTCAGCAGCAGTAGTAGGGTGCCCAACCGGTAGCACCTGCTGCGGCAGGTGGTATGGAGAGCGGGTATAAGCACATGGATAAGTCTGCAGTTAAGGAATTCTCTGGTGAAGAGGACAAAGCCAAGGAGTTTGATGATTGGTTCTGCCAGGTGGAAAATGTTCTGGAGAAGTTCACCTGTGCACCTGAGTAGAGGGCTCGATTTGCGGCACACAAGTTCTCAGGATATGCATTGACATGGTGGCAGGAACTTGTGGCCAACCTACCGAAGCCTGTGGAGATGCCATGGGAGGATTTCAAGGAGAAATTCTACAAGGAGTTTCTCACTGTTGGTTTTCTGGAGGGGCAGAAGAAGCAATTTCTTGAGGTGAAGCAGGGACTAGATGAGTCTGTATCAGCATTCAGGATCTGATTCAGCATCCTTCTCTCTTATACTAGGGAGTTTGTGCCTAATGAGGTGACTAAGTGTAGGCGGTTTGTTAACGGCTTACGTACAGAGTTGGCGTTAGCTGTGGCTGGTGGAGGGCACAAGACTTGGGAGGCAGTTTGTGAGGTTGCTTTTGATGCTGAGAGAGTTCAGTTGATCGGGAAGGAGACTCGGACAGCCGAGCAGAGGAAGCAGTCATCTGCTTCGGGACAGAAGAGGCAGTATTCTGATGCCGGATTTGTAGATTATTCTGGTGGACAGGGTTCTTCTTACCGAGGTTCGAAGAAGTCCCGAGGGCAGAGTTATCAGGATGGACCAGGCAGGTCCTCGGGAGGACGGTCCTATCAGTCTGGATCTCAGGGACGGGGTTTCTCGGCACGATTCTCGGGTACATGCTGGTATTACAATAAGCCGGGACACCAGAAGTCATCTTGTTACAAGTGGATTAAGGATAGTGGTGGCAGTGGTTCCCAGTATACAGTACAGAGTTTTGTGGCTAGTGGTGCTGTTTCTTCTGGTCCGAACAGGGGTGGCGGACAGCAGGGTCGAGGTCGTGGGGGTTTTGGAGCTCCAAACCGCGGGGGTGCGACTCAGTCTGCTGCAGCTCCTAGGGTTTATGCCATCACCCGGAAGGAGGCTGCTGATGCCCCAGACGTTATAGCAGGTACATTTATGGTTTTTGGTCAGTATGCACATGCTTTAGTTGATCCTGGTTCAACACACTCTTTTGTATCACGTGCATTCATGACCACTCATAACATAGAAGAAGATAATCTTAGTAGACCCCTGAGAGTCCGTTTACCCACAAGTGATATAGTAGCTGTTGATCGAGTTTGTAGAGATGTATCGATAGAGTATGATAGTGAGAGTTTTCCTACTGATCTTGTTGTCATGGACTTGGGAGAGTTTGATCTTATCTTAGGCATGGATTGGTTGTCCAGACATCAGGCTGTAGTTGATTATCGGGCCAGGGAAGTTTCTTTATCTTCTCTGTTAGGCCGTAGATTGGTGTTCGTTGGAGAGCGAAGAGCCCTATCGGCGTGTTATATCTCGGCCATCCAAGCTTTTAGGATGATCCGAGAGGGTTGTGATGCTTTTCTAGCTCATGTGGTAGATTCTTCGGTACCAGTGCCTGGAGTGGAGGATATCCCTATTGTTCGGGAGTTTCCTGATGTCTTTTCTGATGATCTACCTGGGTTGCCTCGGGAGCAGGAGGTGGAGTATACAGTTGATTTGGTACCGGGAGTTGCACCTATTTCTATACCGCCCTACAGAATGGCTCCGGCAGAACTTCAGGAGTTAAAGAAACAACTGGAGGAGTTGTTGGATAAGGGTTTCATTAGACCGAGCATCTCACCTTGAGGTGCCCCAGTGTTGTTTGTGAAGAAGAAAGATGGCAGTATGCGGATGTGTGTGGACTATAGGTAGTTGAACAAGGTGACTGTGAAGAACAAGTATCCTTTGCCCAGGATCGATGACTTGTTCGATCAGTTGCAAGGTGCATCTGTTTTCTCAAAGATTGACTTGCAATCTGGTTACCATCAGGTTCGGATTGCAGAGCAAGACGTACCAAAGACTACATTCCGCACTCGGTATGGTCATTATGAGTTTGTGGTTGTTCTGTTTGGGCTGACGAATGCACCGGCAGTGTTCATGTGTATGATGCAGCAGGTCTTCCATGAATTTCTGGATGGGTTTGTGGTAGTGTTTATTGATGATATTATGGTCTACTCGAGTAGTAAGGCCGAACATGAGGACCACATGAGACTGGTTTTACAGAGGTTGAGAGAAGAGCAGCTCTATGCCAAGTTCTGCAAGTGTGAGTTTTGGTTGGATGAGGTCGCATTCCTTGGACATATTGTGCCCGGTGAAGGCATTAAGGTGGATCCGGCCAAGATTAAGGCAGTTATAGATTGGGAGCCACCGAAAAATGTACCTAAGATACGGAGTTTTCTTGGACTTGCTGGTTATTATCGAAGGTTTATTGAGGGTTTTTCCTTAATAGCGGGTCCCATGACTAAGCTGTTGAGGAAAGACTGTACTTTTGTTTGGGATGACCGTTGTCAGAAGAGTTTTGAAGAGTTGAAGAGTCGGTTGACTTCTGCACCGATTTTGACTGTACCGAGACCCGGAGTGGAGTACATGGTGTTCAGTGATGCTTCTGGTTTGGGCTTGGGATGTGTTTTGATGCAGGAGGGACGGATGATTGCTTATGCCTCCAGGTAGTAACTCACGAGAGGAACTATCCTACCCATGATCTGGAATTAGCTGCTGTGGTCTTTGTTTTGAAAATTTGGAGACACAATCTGTACGGTGAGAAGTGTCGGATCTTCACGGATGACAAGAGTTTGAAGTACATCATGACCCAAAGGGAGCTTAATATGAGGCAGAGACGCTGGATTGAGCTTCTGAAGGACTATGATTGTACTATCAAGTACCATCCGGGCAAGGCCAATGTTGTTGTAGATGCATTGAGCCGGAAGAGAGTGGCTTCTGCGGATGAGGACTCAGTTTTTTATGCTTTGCCTTCGTTGGTGGAGCTGAGGTCGTTGGATGCACAGTTGGAGGTGGATGTTTCTGGAGCGTTGCTTGCCAGTTTGAGTATCCAGCCGACCTTGCGGGATAAGATCATGAAGTTGCAGTTTGGTGATCCTCATCTAGTGGAGTTGCGGGATAAGGCTCTCAGTGGAGAGAGTTCTAGTTTCTATATCCGGGAGGATGGTGCTTTGATGATCGGTGATCGGTTGTGTGTTCCGGACGTCGATGACATGAGGAGGTGGATCATGGATGAAGCGCACAACGCGCCATATGCTATGCATCCGGGTAGCACCAAAATGTACCAGAACTTGAAGAGTCATTATTGGTGGCCCAGGATGAAGAAGGATGTTGCAGAGTTTGTGGCTCGTTGTGTGACTTGTCAGCAGGTGAAAGCCGAGCATCAGACTCCTGCCGGCAAGTTGAGATCTTTGACTATTCTGCAGTGGAAGTGGGAGCATATCACTATGGACTTTGTAATCGGGTTACCGAGGACCCGGAGTCGACATGATGCCATCTGGGTCATTGTTGACAGGTTGACTAAGTCAGCTCATTTCCTACCGATTCAGCAGACGGATACAATGGATAAGCTGGCGAGGTTATATGTTTCGGGTATTGTCCGTCTACATGGAGTTCCACTATCCATTGTGTCGGACAGGGATCCGAGGTTTACTTCCCACTTCTGGAAAAGCTTACAGTCAGCTTTGGGTACTAAGCTGAATTTCAGTACTGCATTCCATCCGCAGACCGATGGGCAGTCAGAGAGGACTATATAGACGCTGGAGGATATGCTTAGAGCATGTGTGCTCAACTTCAGTGGTTCTTGGGATGAGACTTTACCGTTAGTTGAGTTTTCCTACAACAACGGGTATCACTCCAGTATCGGTATGGCGCCTTCTGAGGCTTTGTATGGACGGAAGTGTCGTAGTCCGATTTGTTGGGATGAGGAAGGTCTGAGACAGGTGGTTGGTCCGGACCTAGTCCAGGAGACTATTGATCAGATCGGGGTGGTTAAGCAGTGCATGAGAGCTGCTCAGGACCTGCAAAAGAGTTTTGCCGATAAGCATCGCCGGGAGATGGAGTACAGTGTAGGTGACAGAGTTTTCCTCCGTATTGCTCCTTGGAGAGGTGTTATCCGGTTTGGGAGGAAGGGCAAGTTGAGCCCTCGTTATATTGGTCCTTGTGAGATCATGGAGCGGATTGGTCCGCTAGCCTACAGGTTGGCTTTACCGGAGGAGCTGTCGCGCATACATGATGTATTCCATGTTTCGATGCTGAGGCATTATCGGTCTGATCCTAGTCATGTTGTATCCTTGACAGAGGTGGAGGTTTCTAAGGATTTGACCTATGTTGAGGAGCTGGTAGAGATTTTGGCTCAGGAGGTGCGGCAGTTGTGGAGTCGTACCATTCCTATGGTTCGAGTCAGATGGAGCCGCCATTCTCCAAATGAGGCTACTTGGGAGGTTGAGTCCTATATGAGAGAACAGTATCCACATCTATTCTGATTTTCATATTCTGTAATTTCGAGGACGAAAATTTCTTAAGTGGGGTAGAACTGTAACGCCCCAGATTTTCATAATTTAATTTATGGAATTTTTGGAATTTTATTCCAATTTTACCCTCGAGGAATTTTCGAGTTTTGGTTAAGGAAATTAATTTATATTCCTTGGAAATATTATTTTGTAAGCGGGTTAATTCCTTGATCGGGTTCCGTTGGATATTGTTCGAGTTTCGGTATAAACCGTGGGTTTTATGTAGTTTGGTCGAAACTACGTCGTTTTGTGAAAAGAAAAAAAAATAAAGGGTTGGTCAACGGGGCGGGTTGACCGCGCCAAGCCAAACGACATGACGTCGTTTTGGGCTCGGCGGGTCAAAACCCTAGCCGGCCCCTTCTCTCCCTTTTCCTTCTTCTTCTCTTTTCCTTCAAACTGCCGCCGACCCCTCTCTCTCTTCCCTCCCTCTCTCTCCCTCTCATCTCCCTCTCCCACTCCTACGATTTCCGTCCCGATTCTCCTCATCCCTTCCTTGTCGCTTTCTCGCCGCCGCCTTGTTCTCTTTTCCTCTCCACACAGCCCCGGGCTCCTTCTTCTCCTGTTACTCTGTGCCGTCGCAGCCGCCACCAAGTCACGACCCGTCTTGCTCGCGTCGCCGTCGTCTCCTGTAGTCGTTGTGCGTCGCGGTTGGGTGGCCGGGTCTGCTCGTTGGTGTGGGTGCAGTGCTTTTGGCCGTGTGGTGCTGGTGGCGGGTCGGTAGTGTGGAGGTTCGGGATTGTTAGTGATTGGTGTTGACAAGACGACGCATTTGATTCTGGTAAGGGCCTTGCATCTACTCTTTTCCTCTCGGATTATTGTGCTTGTTTGGTTAATTGAATCGGTGGTTTGGGTCTCGGTTGTGTGGGTTCTTCGCAGGCAGTGGCTGTAGTATCCGTGGATTGTTGTTTGTGTAAGGCAGTGGCTTTGGGTGCTGAGAATCCAGCGTGGACAGTGGGTGTTCGGATTCCGGGTAACGATCCGTTTATCAATTCTTCCTTTAACTTGTTTTAGGAATTTGTGAGTTTTTGTGTTGAATTCGACTTGGCTTGTTGTTGTTGGGTTGTTGCTTGCAGTTTGGGTGAATTCCGGCGAGGTTGACGGGAATCCGGCGAGGCTCGGGGATTTTTTGGCGAGGGCTCGGGTTTTGTTCCGGCATTTAACGGTATTACCTTGATGTATAATTTGTTGTACACTCATGGCATGTATTATTTATTCTGAATTGGGTTGTATTAATTGTATTGTATATAGTAGAAACCGAGAGCGGGAAGCGAGTAGCTTGTGACCAGTTTGTCCGACGCGGGTAGAACCTTTAGGACGGTAACTCGGGCTCGGGTAAAACCCTTAAATGGAAATTAGTCTAAATCGGGCCCAGGCCCGGTAATGAGATTTTTATGACTTAATTAGATAATCTTTGGACTTAGGTAACGAGCTTTAAGCCCAACTTCATAATGGGCTTTAGGCCCGGGGTTCGGTTTTGGACTTAGATGGGCTTTAGGCCCGGGGACTTGTTATGGACTTTAAGGAATGGGCTCTAAGCCCAAATTCATAAATTGGGATAATTGCAGACTTGTAGAAGTGGGCTTTAGGCCCAAGAGGTTATTTTGAATTCAGATGGGCTTAAGCCCGGTTAACCCTAGATCCTTATCTTTTGGAGTCTTTAGTGAGGAGATATACCTTTTGGGCTTAGACCCTGAAATTGCATAACCGGGTAGTTTGGGTCAGGTTTCACTCAGTTGAGCATATAGGTATCATGCATGCACGGTTTGTGATAATTGTTTTGTAATAATTGTGTGTGCCGGTATTCAGGCACGGGTATTACCTCGGGAGCTGGTGGATCTGTCTTGGGGAAAGCTCCACAAGATCATCATCGTTGAGGTGACTTTATAAGTCTTTTTATGTTTGTATGCATGTGCTTGTTAGATTGGTCTGTTTGAGTTGCATGCCTTGTTTGCTAACATGCTGTGATCTGTATTGTGTGCCTATGTGTTATTATTTGCCGGATGGGTATGATTTTAAATTGTTATGGAATATAACATGTAGAGTGATTTTGGGTGATCTGTGTGATGTACTGTGGGTTGGAAACCCGGATGTTTGATTGAGATAATAATTCACACAACCCTGTTAAATCACTACTCTTGGCACGCATGAACTTATAAGTATGAATAAGAATAATGTACAGTAGAAGATAGGCTACTGTGTGCTGATAACAGGTTGGTTCGAGTGGGAAGTGATACCCCTCGGGTTTGCATGCGGGATGGCATGGTATATGCGGTTTAGCATATGGGTCTGTGATGACCGATTCTACCTCCCTCCTTCTTCCTCCCCCATTCTACCTCCCTCTTTCTCTCTCTCTCTCTCTCTCTCTCTCTCTCTCTCTATGGTGATATTTGGGCTTTAAGCCTGGTTATATTGGCCTTCCGCCCTGGTTGTCTCATGAGACGGGACCGAGCTCGACGCACATAGTAGGGGGCCCTGAATAATAAATACAATAATAAAACTTAATACGCACAACAGATGGAAAATAATAAACTGTTTGCTTGTATGTTGTTGGCATGTTAGTACTGGTTATTGTGTGTTTGCTTACTTCTGTTTGTTGCTCTACTTTCCTTTCGAACTTGCTTTGCACACCTACATAATTAGATTTATACTGCTCACTGAGTAGGCGACTCACATAATCGCCACCGTTGTTTTTCAGACTCTTAGTTAGCGTCCAGTCTCTCTCTTCCTTTCCGGAGTACGGACGTGGTTATCCCAGCAGGTAGCTGTGCTTCTTCTCCTGGTTGGATCCATAGAGCCGACTTGCATATCATTTTCTACTTTTGTTTTTATTTTATCCTTATCTTCCGCTGCGTTGGATTTTGTTGAGATGTCATTCTTGATTCTGATTACATTGTCGGCGAGTTGCCGGGGTTTGACTCTCGATGTTATTTCGGCTGTTTGCCGGGTTGATTTATGGCTTGATAAGTCGGTTTACTTTTTGTTCATTATGACATCTCGGTTTTATAAGATTTTCAGATAATGTTTTGGTGTTGAATTTCGTGTCCCGGGTTTCAGAGGCATTTTGGTAAATTCATTATGTTTATGTATTTTATTTGAAAAATTGGGACACGGGCGTTTCAACCATCATCCACCTTTCTTCTTCTTCTTTTCCTCCTTCCCCGTGAAACCGCTGCCACCAAACCACCAGTCGCCGCTGCCACCGACAACACCACCACCCACGCCATCGCGCTCCCCGTACCATCGCCGACCAGACGACCATCGCCGGCCAATTCTGCCTCCTGACGCGCCATCAGCGGCCAGGACCCGACGGGCTGTCCTCCTCATCCTCGCTCTGTCACCGTCGACCGCCGCCTGCAGCCACCCGAGTTTGGCAGCAGCAGTAGCGAGCCGCCGATCTCTGCCTACGTGTAGCCGCCTCGACCGCCTCCGTCTTCGCCCGCGCCTTCACGTCTCCACCGAGCACACCAAGATGAGCGATCCTTGGGTTGAAGACGACCCGACAACCCGAGTCCATCACACCGCCGGGTCGAGGCGCTGGGTCGGGTTGACCCGAATGTCCACCTGGGCTGAATGTGATGGTGGGCTTGGGTGTGGGCTTGGGTGTGTGGGCTATTGATTGGGCTGGAATAGTACCTCCTTTAGGCTGAACCAGAATTTTTTTTTTAAAAAAATAAGTATAATTGTATTACTACCTGGAAAATATATTTTGGAAAAAAAATAAATAATAAAATAATAACTCTGGAAAAAAAATAGTTTTGAGAAGTAATATTCTCGAAAATGTGATTTTGGAAAAAAAATATAAATATGGTATAAAATAATTATTATGAGGGAAAAATATATGGAAAGGGTATTATCAAGGTAGTAAAATACTGGAATAATATCCGGGTATAGGTATAAGTATAGTATTATTTTTTACACTGGAAATAAATGGTGAATGATGATGATAATGGAGAATTAACCCGGGGAAGTAACCGAGACGAGTTAGTATTTATTTTTCGGTATACAGTAGTAGCATGACATTGCATATCACTTATGTGTGCATATTATTTGTTTGATATAGGAGTTGATAACGAGCAGATACCTGAGGAACCGGACTTGGAGTCTGTTGGACAATTTCATAACTGATAATCGGCTAAGGTGAGGATGGATAACCTTGGATATGTGCCCGTAATGCTGTGTGTGTATTTTTGTTGTTTGATTGAACTGCTGAAATGTTTATTGACTGATACTTGATTGCTGTGGAATTGTTGATGCTGTTGTTGGATTGTGTTAGACTTGTGTATATTGTGTTGGAAATAATGTTGAACTGTTAATTTTGAATAATTAGTGATATGAGATTGTGATAAGAGAATGAGTCTGTGGATTAATCTGAGACAATAGAAAATTGGATAATTGATGAAAGAGTAATGGATTTGGACTGGAATTTAAGATAATGATTTAATTGCCACGTGGAAAGTAGTGGTACGACTAGATGGTTAGAGGCTAGTTCTATGGTGTCATGGCCGGTTTGGTTTGGTTGTTGGGGATGTTGATCCCGGATGATATTGTTATTGGGATGTTGATCCCGGATTTGTTGTTATTGGGATGTTGATCCTAGATTGGTTGTGATTGGGATGTTGATCCCGGATTGTGATTTGTCCTGGCATCCAGAATTAGTTAATAACCAGGTACGATCCTAGCTTGTCTAGTGACGGGGCCTGGAAGATAAAATTGGTAATATTAATAATAAGCATTCTTTTGGTCTTGGCTTAGTTGTTTTATGGTAGATTCCTTGTGTTGTGATTTTCTGTGCTTATTTCGAAAGTATTATGGTTGATTATATATCTCTGTTTATCCTTCATCGGTGAGCACTTCGGACTCACCCCTCGCCTGCGGGGTTTCATCCCGTAGGTTTAGTTGCTTCGTAGTTCAGGTACGACGTTCGATGCCTGCTGCTTTCTTCTCCACTTGACTCCGGATCCATACCCCGCTGCATGTGTATAGAGTCTTCTGCTGCTGTTCTGTTGTATATGTTGCTGTGTTATAATTCCGCTGCTGTGATTGCTTGCTCTTTTCTCTGTTGCTGTTATATAATGTGAACTGTGTACTGCTGAATAATGGTCCCGAGTATGGGTGACAATTGTATTATAAGGATTGCTACTGTAAAATATTTGTGAGTTGTATTGTAATCCCTATCATTAAGAATAGTTTTGGCAAGTGTTTCCTGTGTATGGTAAATACGGGTCGGGGCGCTTCATTTTGGTAGCAAAGCGGGCAGTAGGTCATTAGGGACATAACTGAGATTGCATGATTGCTTGTTTGTTTATGCACAAGATTTGCCACGACATGATATGACATGCATACATATACATTCTCATATAGGTACGAATGGATCCGGTTGGAGGAAATCAGCATGCTGGAGGTCACCTAGAAGACGATCAGGTATCGGTGGATCAACCACAGCAAGTTGCGGGAGGTCCGAAACATCTTCCGAATGTTCCTTTGGGAGACCCTACGCAGATACTGAACGTGGTAACTCAGATTCTGCGAAGGCAAAATGCCAGAGATGCTCGTATCGATGCTATAGAAGCTCGGGAACAGGAAAACCAGGGACCAGTTGAGGATTCAGTGTATATGAAGCTGGAGAAGCTTAGGGCAGAGATTTTTACCAGTGTTACTACACCACAGGATGCTGATCAGTGGCTCAGACAGATGAACAGGGTTATGCTGAAGTTGACGTGTAGGAATGACAAGTGGGCCAGATATGCCGCTGCCATGTTCCGAGGAGATGCTGTTGATTGGTGGGAGTCTACCACCAGGGACCTGCCGACACCTATCACTATGCTATGGAACCAGTTCATGGAGATGTTTCGAAGGAAGTTTGTTTCTGAGGCGTACCAGGACCAGCTGAGACGAGAGTTTCTGGGACTGCAACAGGGACCAGATCAGACAGTCAATGATTATGGGATCAAGTTCAACCACCTGTCCATCTATGCCAGTAAGTTTGTAGCTACTCCGGAGGCCAGATGTAAACGTTTCTGGGATGGTCTTCGATCTGGCATCCAGACAGTCATGGGGTGCAAGGTCTATGAGACTTACCAGGACATGCTGACAGATGCCCTGAGAGCCGAGATTATCTGGCTGGGCAATGAGAGGGAGCAACAGGAGATCCGAAAGAGGCATGCTGCACAGAGTTCTGGGGGACAGAACAAGAGATTCCAGACACCAGCGAACCGGTCAGGATATGGACAAAGCCGATTTATGCCAGGGAGTCAGGGACGTGGATGGAACAATAACAACTACAACAACCGAGGTAGTTCTTGGACTCAGTCTGGAGGGACTTCATCTTGGAATGCTCGCCCGAGACCTCCTCTGTCTCAGGTGAGGTGCTATGAGTGTAACGAAGTCTGGCACTACCGATATGTTGTCCCAAGTTGGGAAGATCTGGAGGTACGACACCTGTTCAGACAGTGCAAGCCTCAATTGCTAGTGTTTCTAGTGGCTCTGGAGTTGGCCGAGGCCGAGGACGTGGAGCTGTTCCTGCTAGGACCCAGTCAGCCATGAACTAGAGTACAACAGTGCCAAGAGCATTTGTGATCACCGCTGATGAGGATCCAGAGAATGCCGATGTCATAGCAAGTACTTTTACAGTCTTTGGTAGTACTTCTTATACTTTGATTGATCCTGGTGCTACGCATTCATTTGTTGCGCAAAGCTTTGCAATACTACATAACTATACGGGAGAGAGTTTAAATTGTCTGATGAGGGTTAGGTTACCTGCGGGTATAGTGGTCAGATTAACCCATGTGTGCAGAGACGTTTCGCTTTCGTACGATAGCGAGGTTTTTCTTGCACAGTTGGTTGTGATGAACATGGGAGGTTTCGATATCATCTTGGGGATAGATTGGTTGTCCAAATATAGTGCTATGGTGAACTCTCGAACCAAGGAAGTGCTGCTGACTTCCGATGGTGGGCGAAAGGTTTTGTTGACAGGTATTGAGAGAGCTGCTACTACATGTAGTATCTCTGCTAATCAGGATATTGGGAAGAAGCCGTTGGGCCTAGATGCTTTGTTAACCCATGTCAAGGGTGAAGAAGTTCAGACTCCGGTTTTGGGGGACATCACAGTTGTGAGGGAGTTTCCAAATGTGTTTCCAGAGGATCTGCCAGGATTGCCACCTGACAGGGAAGTCGAGTACACCATCGATTTGATGCCGGGAGTGACACCTATCTCGATGGCACCAGGATGTGACCGACAGAACTCCATGAGTTGAAGAAGCAGCTAGATGAGCTGCTTGAGAAGGAATTTATCAGGCCTAGTACATCACCTTGGGGATCACCAGTCCTCTTCATGAAGAAGAAAGATGGCAGTTTGCGAATGTGTGTGGACTACCGACAGCTGAACAAAGTGACAGTGAAGAACAAGTACCCGCTTCCCAGAATTGATGACCTCTTTGATCAGCTACAGGGAGCTACTGTGTTTTCTAAGATTGATCTTCGATCTGGCTACCATCAGGTCAAGATTACAGAGAAGGACATACCGAAGACGGCCTTCCGTACTCGGTATGGACATTTTGAGTTCACAGTGGTTCCTTTCGGTTTGACCAATGCACCTACAGTTTTCATGTACTTGATGCACTTGGTCCTGAATGAGTTCTTGGACAAGTTCGTGGTAGTCTTCATCGACGACATTCTGATATACTCCAAGGGCAGGGAAGAACATGAGGAGCATCTGAGGGTAGTACTACAGAGGTTGCGAGAGAAAGAGTTGTATGCCAAGTTTAGTAAGTGTGAGTTCTGGCTTGAGGAAGTTGCTTTCCTTGGACATGTTGTATCCAGGGATGGGATTAAGGTTGACCCTGCCAAAGTGAAAGCTGTTCTAGAATGGGAGCCGCCCAAGACGGTACCCGAAGTCAGAAGTTTTCTTGGCCTTGCAGGATATTACCGGAGATTCATCGAGGGTTTTTCCTTGATAGCCAGTCCCATGACCAAGCTATTGAGGAAAGATCGAGCTTTTGTATGGAGTGATGCCTGCCGAAAAAGTTTTGATGAACTGAAGAAGAAGTTAACATTAGCACCAGTCTTGACAGTACCTAAGCCAGGAGTGGAGTATGTGCTGTTTTGCGATGCTTCAGGTCTTGGTTTGGGAGCAGTTCTGATGCAAGAGGGCCGAGTGATTGCCTATGCTTCGAGACAGATAAGACCACATGAGAAGAATTACCCGACACATGACCTAGAGATGGCCGTAGTGATCCTTGCTTTGAAGATTTGGCGACATTATCTGTTTGGAGAGAGATGTTGGATCTTCACAGATCATAAGAGTCTCAAGTACATCATGACTCAGAAGGAACTTAACCTACGACAACGACGTTGGGTTGAGTTGCTGAATGATTATAATTGTACTATTGAGTATCACCCTGGAAAAGCTAATGTGGTAGCAAATGCTTTGAGCCGGAGACAACCAGAAGATGCTTCCACGACCTACTCGATGTCCTCACTCATCTTGTTAAGGAAGATGGGAGTTGATTTGTCAGTTGATGAGATAGGAGCTTTGTTGTATTGAAGTCAAGTCTAACCTGAGAGGCTGGATTGTGGAATTACAAGATGGAGATCCCGACTTGATCAAGTTGAAGGAAGCAGTCCGTAGTGGGAAAGAAGACAAGTTTTGCATAGCTGAGGATAGTGCATTGATGCTGGGGAAACGTCTATGTGTACCTAGTGTTGGTGACCTACGCAGTCAGATCTTGGAGGAAGGACATATGACGCCGTATGCTATACACCCTGGAAGCACCAAGATGTATCAGAATTTGAGGATTCATTTTTGGTGGCCGCGTATGAAGAAAGATGTAGCCGAGTATGTGGCTAAGTGTATCACATGTCAGCAAGTGAAAGCCGAGCATCAGGCTCCAGCAGGAAAGATGAGATCTTTGACAGTTCCAGAGTGGAAGTGGGAGAAGATCACTATGGATTTTGTGGTTGGATTACCGTTGACCCGGAGACAGTATGATGCCATCTGGGTTATCGTTGATCGACTTACAAAATTAGCTCAATTTCTCCCCATCCGACAGACAGATACTCTGGATAAGTTGGCGAAATAGTATGTTGCAGAGATTGTGAGACTACATGGGATTCCTAAGTCCATAGTCTCAGACAGAGATCCGGGATTCACATCACGGTTCTGGAAGAGTCTGCAAGCAGCTTTGGGAACGAAGCTGAGTTTCAGCACTGCATTTCATCCCCAGACTGACGAACAGTCAGAGAGGACTATTCAGATGCTGGAGGACATGTTAAGGGCTTGTGCTCTTAATTTCAGTGGGAGTTGGGATCAGTATTTGTCCTTAGCGGAGTTCGCCTACAACAACAGTTTTCATTTCAGCATTGGCATGCCACCGTTTGAAGCTCTTTACGGAAGGAAATGCCGAAGTCCAATATGTTGGGATGAAGAAGGTCTCCGTTTGATTGTGGGTCCAGATTTGGTTAAGCAGACAGTTGACAAGATTCAGGTAGTTAAGCAGAGTATGAGAGCAGCATAGGACCGACAGAAGAGTTATGCTGATAAGCATAGTCGTGAGATGGAGTACCAAGTGGGAGAAAGAGTTTTCCTCCGAGTTGCACCTTGGAAGGGTGTTATCAGGTTTGGGAAAAGAGGGAAGCTGAGTCCCAGGTACATCGGACCATAAGAGATTGTGGAAAGGGTTGGACCCTTGGCGTACAGACTATCCTTACCGGAGGAGTTGTCACGGATTCATGATATGTTTCATGTTTCCATGTTGAGGAGGTACAGATCCGATCCGAGTCATGTGGTTACTACAGCAGATGTTGAGGTCGCAGAGGATCTTACGTATACAGAATTGCAGGAGCAGATCCTTGCTCGAGAGGTCAGACAGTTGAGGAACCGAGTCATTCCTATGGTAAAAGTCAAGTGGAGCAAGCACTCTGCGAACGAGTCTACGTGGGAAGTTGAGGAGCACATGCGCTCTCAATATCCACACCTGTTTACAGCACCGGAGTGAATTTCGGGGATGAAATTCTTTTAAGGTGGGTAGGCTGCAACAGCCCGGGTAATTTTTACATTTTTACCGTCACCGTAAAATTTATTATACAGTTATTTACCATTAAAATTAATCTTGGGTAATTAATTTATGGTAATTCGTGCATCAGATTCCGAAACCGAGCCCTGTCCCACGCTCGGGATTTTTCTGCGGATTTTCCGGACCAAGTTGGAATTTTTCGGGTCCAGGAATCTTCAGAAAAGTCGGGATTAACCCCGAGTTATCGGGCCAAAAATAAAGTCAAGGGGGTAAATTAGTTATTTTCTGGTCCAGACGGGACACGACTCACAAGCTGCACAGCAACGAGGCAGTCGCCACCCACTGTGAAGCCTGTGAGTGGACTGTGCCACCCGTGAAAAACCAGTATCTTGCCCGTGCATTACAATCATTTTGCACTGCAAGCCCATGGTTCCCCTGCCTTAACTCTTCCTCTGCAATTCACCATTGCCCAGGAAAAACCCAACCTCCTTCTGCAGCTCATCTACCAAGCTAACCAAAAGAAAAATAAGCAAAAACACTTACCTAACACCAAAACTACGTAGTTTTGGCAACAACCACCATCCACCTTTCTTCTTCTTCTTCTCCTCCTTCCCCGTGAAACCGCTGCCACCAAACCACTAGTCGCTGCCGCCACCGACAACACCACCACCCACGCCATCGCGCTCCCCGTACCGTCGCCGACCATACGCGACCATCGCCGGCCGATTCTGCCTCCAGACGCGCCATCAGCGGCCAAGACCCGACGGGCCGTCCTCCTCCTCCTCGCTCTGTCACCATCGACTGCCGCCTGCAGCCACCCGAGTTTGGCAGCAGCAGTAAGGAGCCGCGGATCTCTGCCTACGTGTAGCCGCCTCGACCGCCTCCGTCTTCGCCCGCGCCTTCACGTCGCCGCCGAGCACACCAAGGTGAGCGATCCTTGGGTTGAAGACGACCCGACAACCCGATTCCATCACACCGCCGGGTCGAGGCGCTGGGTCGGGTTGACGCGGATGTCCACCTGGGCTGAATGTGATGGTGGGCTAGGGTGTGGGCTTGGGTGTATGGGCTATTGATTGGGCTGGAATAGTACCTCCTTTGGGCTGAACCTGAATTTTTTTAAAGAAAAAAGAAATGACTATAATTATATTACTACCTGGAAAATATATTTTGAAAAAAAATAAATAATAAAATAATAACTCTGGAAAGAAAATAGTTTTGAGAAGTAATATTCTGGAAAATGTGATTTTGGAAAAAAAATATAAATATGGTATAAAACAATTATTATGAGGGAAAAATATATGGAAAGGGTATTATCAAGGTAGTAAAATACTGGAATAATATCCGGGTATAGGTATAAGTATAGTATTATTTTTGACACTGGAAATAAATGGTGAATGATGATGATAATGGAGAATTAACCCGGGGAAGTAACCGAGACGAGTTAGTATTTATTTTTCGGTATACAGTAGTAGCATGACATTGCATATCACTTATGTGTGCATATTATTTGTTTGATATAGGAGTTGATAACGAGCAGATACCTGAGGAACCGGACTTGGAGTCTGTTGGACAATTTCATAACTGATAATCGGCTAAGGTGAGGATGGATAACCTTGGATATGTGCCCGTAATGTTGTATGTGTATTTTTGTTGTTTGATTGAACTGCTGAAATGTTCATTGACTGATACTTGATTGCTGTGGAATTATTGATGATGTTGTTGGATTGTGTTAGACTTGTGTATATTGTGTTGGAAATAATGTTGAACTGTTAATTTTGAATAATTAGTGATATGAGATTGTGATAAGAGATTGAGTCTGTGGATTATTCTGAGATAATAGAAAATTGGATAATTGATGAAAGAGTAATGGAATTGGACTGGAATTTAAGATGATGATTTAATTGGCACGTGGAAAGTAGTGGTACGACTAGATGGTTAGAGGCTAGTTCTGTGGTGTCATGGTCGGTTTGGTTTGGTTCTTGGGGATGTTGATCCCGGATGATATTATTATTGGGATGTTGATCCCAGATTGTGATTTGGTCTGCCATCCAGAATTAGTTAATAACCAGGTACGACCCTAGTTTGTCCAGTGACGGCGCCTGGAAGACAAAATTGGTAATATTAATAATAAGCATTCTTTTGGTCTTGGCTTAATTGTTTTATGGTAGATTCCTTGTGTTGTGATTGTCTGTGCTTATTTCGAAAGTATTACGGTTGATTATGTATCTCTGTTTTACTTTCGTCGGTGAGCACTTCGGACTCACCCCTCGCCTGCAAGGTTTCATCCCGTAGGTTTAGTTGCTTCGTAGTTCAGGTACGACGTTCGATGGCTGCTACTTTCATCTCCACCTGACTCCGGATCCATACCCCGCTGCATGTGCATAGAGTCTTCCGCTGCTGTTCTGTTGTATATGTTGCTGTGTTATAATTCCGCTGCTATGATTGCTTGCTCTTTTCTCTATTGCTGTTATATAATGTGAACTGTGTACCGCTGAATAATGGTCCCCGAGTATGGGTGACAATTGTATTATAAGGATTGCTGCTGTAAAATATTTGTGAGTTGTATTGTAATCCCTATCATTAAGAATAGTTTCGGCACGTGTTTACTGTGTATGGTAAATACGGGTCGGGGCGCTTTAGTAAGTGGTTATATCTTGTGAAAATAAACGGAGTAATTAGCCTATTATAACATTTTCAAGGGATTAAGATAATTATAACATGATTATAGTAAATGCCTTAAGGATGTATAAGGTGTAAATGCTTTACCAGAAAAATATATATGGTATACCTAAGTAATATTTCTGGAAAAGATTATTATGTTGATAATATAATTGTTTGGGGTGTATTATATCTTTAGAAAATAAATATGCATACCTATATTTATTTTCAGAAAATATATTCGTATGATTATATTTTCTGGAAAAAGGAGTACACATAGTGTAAGCTTACCTTAATATATAACAATTTTCTGGATACACATATTTATATTTATATTTAATTTATATTGCTAAAAAATAATAATCAGGAATATGACATAATTTTGAGAATTTAGGTAAATGACATAATTTATTATATGAAAGTATTTTCTGATATATATATAATTTGGTAAGTATTTATTATGGTGATACTTTCATCTTATGGAAAAGGATATATGATATGGTAAACAATAGTTTTTATGGAAATATTTTGGAAAGGGGATTAACAAAGTATTACACCGGAATAATAACCGGGTATAAGTATAGTATAGTAGTTTGACACATGAATAGTAAATAGTGAATTATGATGATAACGGGGTTTCACCAGGACGTAAACGAACCAGTTTAAGTTTTATTTTTACAATATAGCATCATTTGCATTTATGTGCATCTTATGTGAGTATGTGCTATTATTTGCTCTATAGGAGCTGATAACGAGCAGTATCCAGAGGAACCGGAGCCGGGACAACTTGAGGACTTTCAGGAGTAGGGAAATCGGCTAAGGTGAGGATGGATAACCTTTGATATGTTCCACATGATACTGTGTTTGTTTTTCTGAGATTATTTTGCCTGATTGAACTGTTGAGCCAATTTAGTTTGATTGTGGTATCATTGCTGTGGTTGTAGATTTGTTGATTGTGGATATACCGATATGATGAGATAATTGGATAATTGGAAGTTGTGTTGACGACTGTATTGTCACTTGGAAAGTAGTGGTACGACTAGATGGTTAGAAACTGTTTTGTGGTGGCTATGATCTGGGTTACTTGTGATAAGCATGTCTATGCTTGGGATGTCTATCCCGTGATTATATTTTTGGGATGTCTATCCCTGGGATCTATATTTTTGGGATGTCGATCCCTAGGTTCTCTTGGTTTGATCTAGCACCCAGAACATGTTAATAACCAGGTACAACCCTAGCTTGTCCATCGACAGGGCCGGGCCCCGAAAGATGAAATTGGTATTGATAAATATTCTTTTGGTCTTGGCTCAGTTATATTCTGGTTATTTCTCTGATATGTCTTTTGCTGGAATTTTACTTCGAAAGTATTGTGTTGCCTGCATATTACTGTTTATCCTTCGTCGGTGAGCACTTCGCATTCACCCCTCGCCTGCGGGGTTTCATCCCGTAGGAAGAGTTGCTCGTAGTACAGGTACGTGGTTCGGCCAGCTGCTGTTTCTACTCCACCAGTCCCTGGATCCATACCTCCGCTGCATCTCATTCTAAGTCTTCCGCTGCTGATTATTTTATGTTGCTGTATTTTACATGTTGCTGTATCATATGTTTTCTGCTACTGCTGTTGTGGTTTGAATAATGGTCCCCGGGATCGGCTGACAGATGCTGTATTTTAGTTTGACTGTATTTTACCTTGTAACATATGTACTGTCTGCTACTGTAATAAGAACAGTTCTGGCACGTGTTTACCCGGTACGGTAAATACGGGTCGGGGCGCTTCATTTTGGTAGTGGAGCAGGCAGTAGGTCCTTAGGGTGATAATTGTGCTTGTTTGTTGCCTATATGTGCATAGTCTGATCATTCCCTAGGCATAACACGCATGCATGCATTCTCATATAGGTATGAATGGATCCGGTAGGAGGAAACCAGTATGCTGAGCAGCGTTTGGAAGATGACCAAGTATCAGTCGATCAGCCACAACCAGTCGTGGGTGGACAAGTACTCGCGGTAGTACCAGCAGACACCACACAGATGATGCACACCATGGCGCAGATCTTACAGCGTCAGGATGCTAGGGATGCTCATTTAGAGGCCAGGGAAGCTCGTGAATAGGAGAATCAAGGACCTGTTGAGGACCCTGTTTACACCAAGCTGTCTAAGCTGGGTCGTGATGCCTTCACAGGGGTTACTAACCCACAGGCAGCTGATGAATGGCTTCGTTAAGCTCATCAAGTGATGTTAATGCTGAGATGCACAGATGGCAGGTGGGCTAGGTATGTTGCATCCATGTTTCATAATGTTGTTGTGGATTGGTGGGATTCGACAACACGTGACATGGTGAAACCAGTCACCATGCCTTGGACACAGTTTACTGAGAAGTTCCGAAGGAAGTTTGTCACAGATGTTTACCAGGACCAGCTCAAGCAAGAATTTCTGAGTCTGCGACAGCAAATCAGACAGTCGGTGAACGACTATGAGATCCAGTTTGATCGCCTATCCATCTACGCATCAGAGTATGTGTCCACACTAGAGGCCAGATGCAAGCATTTCTGGGATGGTTTGCGATCCTGTATCCAGACAGTTATGGGGTGCAAAGTTTATGAGACTTACCAGGATATGCTTGCAGATGCTCTTCGAGCAGAAGTTATCTGGATGGGGAATGAGAGAGAGATGGAAGAAGTTCGGAAGAGGAAATCTGCACAGAATGCTGGGAATCAGAACAAGAGGTTCCAGAGCACTGGTAACAGGTCAGGGTATGGACAGACTCAATCCATGCCAGTATCTCAGGGTCAAGGATGGAGCAACAGCTACAACAACAATCGTGGGAGTTCATTGACCCAATCTGGAGGGACTTCATCTGGAGACACTCGCTCTAGACCTCCTCTGACTAGGGTGAGGTGCTTTGAGTGCAATGAAGTTGGGCATTACCGGTGTTCATGTCCTAGGTTGGGAAGATCTAGAGTTGTTGTTCCTGCTCACACTGTACAAGCATCAGTGGCCAGCGTACCCAGTGGTTCTCGAGTTGGCCGAGGCTGTGGACGAGGAGCTGCTCCTACTCGGACACAGTCAGCCAAGAACCAGAGTGCAGCCGCTCCGAGGGCGTTTGTGATCACGGCTGAGGATGATCCCGAGAATGCTGATGTTATTGCAGGTACCTTTACAGCTTTCGGTAGTATTGCATACGCTTTGATTGATCCTGGTGCCACATATTCTTTTATCGCTTAGAGTTTTGCTATACAACATAGCTGTAAGGAAGAGAGTTTAGCATGTCCGTTGAGGGTTAGGTTACCCGCAGGCATAGTGGTGAGATTAACACAAGTGTGCAAGGATGTTCTCCTTTCATATGATGACGAGGTTTTCTTAGCTCGTTTGGTTGTGATGAACATAAGGGGATTCGACATAATCCTTGGGATGGATTGGTTGTCGAGGTATAATGCCATGGTGAACTTTCGGACCAAGGAAGTGCTGCTAAATTCCGATGGTGGACGAAAAGTTTTGGTAACAGGTATTAGGAGAGCTGCTGCCGCATGTAGCATCTCTGCTATGCAGGATTCTGGAGTGAAGTCGCATGGTCCAGATTTTTTGTTGAACCACATCACAAGTGTAGATACACAGGATCCTACCCCGGAAGATATATCAGTAGTGAAGGAGTTCCTTGATGTTTTCCCAAATGATTTGCCAGGTTTGCCACCCGACAGAGAGGTTGATTATACCATCGACCTGATGTCAGGAGTCACACCCATATCGATGGCTCCATACAGGATGGCACCAACAGAGCTCCAGGAGCTGAAGAAGCAGTTGGATGAGCTGTTAGAAAAGGATTTCATCAGACCAAGTACCTCACCGTGGGGTGCACCGGTTTTGTTTGTCAACAAGAAGGATGGTAGCTTGCTGATGTGTGTAGATTACCGCCAGCTTAACAAGGTGACGATTAAGAACAAGTACCCGTTGCCTAGGATTGATGATTTGTTTGACCAGTTGCAAGGAGCCACTGTGTTTTTCAGGATTGATCTTCGGTCTGGGTATCACCAGATCAAGATTGCAGAGAAGGACATACCGAAGACTGCCTTTCGCACACGGTATGGTCATTTTGAGTTCATAGTGGTACCGTTCGGATTGACCAATGCACCAGCAGTGTTCATGTGCTTGATGCACTTGGTCTTGAACGAGTTTTTGGATAAGTTTATTGTGGTCTTCATCGACGATATCCTCATTTACTCTAAGAGCAAGGAGGAACATGAGGAGCATTTGAGGATAGTGCTTTAGAGGTTACGGGAGAAGCAGCTGTATGCCAAATACAGCAAGTGTGAATTTTGGCTTGGAGAAGTTTCTTTCCTTGGACATATGGTAGGCGGGGATGGAATAAAGGTTGACCCTACCAAAGTGAAGGCCGTGTTGGAATGGGAACCACCTAAGAATGTATCCGAAGTCAGAAGTTTTCTTGGACTTGCAGGATACTATCGGAGGTTCATCGAAGGTTTTTTTTTGATAGCTAGTCCCATGACCAAGCTATTAAGGAAGGAACATGCATTTGTTTGGAGCCCGAAATATCAGTAGAGTTTTGAAGAGCTTAAGAGGAAGCTGACTACGGCACCGGTTCTGACAGTACCAATGCCTGGTGTTGAATATGTGTTGTTTTGTGATGCATCGGGACTTGGTTTAGGAGCTGTGCTGATGCAAGAAGGACGGGTGATTGCCTACGCCTCTAGGCAGTTGAGGACTCATGAGAAGAATTACCCGACGCATGATCTTGAGATGGCAGCTGTGATTTTGGCTCTGAAGATTTGGAGACACTACTTATTTGGAGAGAAGTGTCGGATTTTCACTGACCACAAGAGTCTTAAGTACATCATGACTCAAAAGGAGCTTAACCTACGACAGAGACGTTGGGTTGAGTTACTTAATGATTATGATTGTACTATCGAGTATCACCCGGGAAAGGCTAATGTGGTAGCTGATGCCTTGAGCCGGAGACAACCAGATGATACTTCCACTAGATACTCGATGTTCTCACTTATCGAGTTAAGGAAGCTGGGAGTTGGCTTGATAGTGGATGATACAGGAGCTTTGCTGGCACACATGAGTGTCAAGTCTAACCTGAGAGGATGGATAGTGGAGTTACAAGATGGAGATCCCGAGCTGGTCAAGCTTAAAGAAGGAGTAAGAAGTGGAAAAGAGGATAAGTTCCATATAGTTGGTGATGGAGCACTGATGATTGAGGAACGGGTATGTGTACCCAATGTCAGTAATCTGCGTAGTCAGATCCTAGAAGAAGGTCATATAACGCCATATGCGATGCATCCTGGAAGCACCAAGATGTATCAGAACCTGAAGAGCCATTTCTGGTGGCCACGTATGAAGAAGGATGTAGCTGAGTATGTTGCAAGATGTCTTACTTGCCAACATGTGAAAGTTGAGCATCAAGCTCTAGCAAGAAAGTTGAGATCTTTGACAGTGCCAGAGTGGAAGTGGGAGATGATCACTATGGATTTTGTGATTGGTTTACCGATGACTTGGAGGCAGCATGATGCCATTTGGGTCATAGTTGACCGGTTAACAAAATCGACACATTTTCTACCTATCCGCCAAACTGATACCATGGACACATTGGCGGGTAAGTATGTTGCTGAGGTTGTGAGACTACACGGGATTCCAAAGTCTATAGTCTCAGACAGGGATCCGAGGTTCACATCACGTTTCTGGAAGAGCTTACAAGCAGCGCTAGGGACAAAGTTGAGCTTCAGTACTGCTTTTTATCCTCAGACAGATGGACAGTCAGAGAGGACCATACAGAAATTGGAGGATATGTTGAGGGCTTGTGCACTTAACTTCAGTGGGAGCTGGGATAAGTATCTACCCTTGGCAGAGTTTGCCTATAACGGCTACCATTCCAGCATTGGTATGCCACCTTTTGAGGCTCTCTATGGAAGGACTTGTAGAAGTCCAGTATGTTGGGATGAAGAAGGTATGAGACTGATCGTTGGACCGGAATTAGTCCAACAGATAGTGGGCAAGATCCAGACAGTGAGACGGTGTATGAGAGCTGCTCAGGATCGGCAGAAGAGCTACGCCGACAAACACCGACGTGAGATGGAGTACAATGTTGGTGAGAAGGTTTTTCTCAGAGTAGCACCTTGGAAGGGTGTAATTAGGTTCGGCAAGAGAGGAAAGCTGAGCCCGAGATATATTGGACCCTATGAGCACGTGGAGAGAATTGAACCACTAGCTTACAGGTTGTCCTTACCTGATGAGCTATCACGTATTCATGACGTGTTCCATGTCTCTATGCTGAGGAGATATCGGTCGGATCCTAGTCACATTGTAGCCCTAGTGGATGTTGAGGTAGTAGAGGATCTTACCTACACAGAAGTGCCGGAACAGATTCTTGCTCGAGAAGTTCGACAGTTACGGAACCGTACCATTCCCATGGTTAAGGTCAAGTGGAGTAAGCATTCCGCTAACGAGTCTACCTGGGAAGTTGAAGAACACATGCGGTCCCAGTATCCGCATCTCTTCACAGAATAGGAATAAATTTCGAGGACGAAATTCTTCTAAGGGGGGTAGACTGTAACAGCCTGGGTAAAATTTATGTTTCTACCGGGATTGTAAAATAACTTTGTACAGTAATTTACCGTATGAAATTAATCATGGGTAATTATTTCAGGGTAAATTATGCATTGGATTCTGAAACCGACCCTTACCCCACGTTCTCGATTTTTCTGCAGATTTTTCGGACTAGAGTTGGTATTTTTTGGGTCCAGGAATCTCGAGAAAAGTCAGATTTATCCTCGAATTATTGGGCCAGAAATAAAGTCAAGTGGGTATAATAGATATTTTCTGGTCCGGACGGGACACGACTGCATGATTGAATCACGCAGCTGCCTTTTCCCTGTTACACCTGTGACTTACCTTTCTCCTGTGAAACCCGTGTCATGCCTGCTTTTTCCTGCCTTACCTGCATCACCTTTTACCTGCAAAGAAACCTTCAACCCGTTCTTTTCTCTGCAATCCATCCCCTGCTTCACCTTGCAAACCCGCAAAACCAACTGCAAAAGAAAGGAAAAAAATAATAAAATAAACAATAACAAACAACACCATACCACTGTCGGCCGACCACCACCATCTCCTCTTCCTCTTCACACGCGCCACCAACCGCCACACCCAACCACCATCCACCATCACCATCATCTTCTTCCTCGTGACACCACACTCCCGGACACCACCCCACACAGCAACCGTCATCGTCGCCCTGCCGCCTTGTCTTCCTCCCCACCACGACGACCAAGGCAGCCACCAGCACCGACGACGCCGCCACCAGACGACGAGCACCTGCAGATCTGTCCTTTCGCACCGCCTGCAGATCGTCTCTCACCCCTGCCACTTGCTCGACGACCGCCGCAGCCGCGCTCTCCCTCCCGCACGCCCTGCACCGCCACCAGCCCGTCGCCCCTAGCCGTTCGTCCTGCGCCTCGCCTCGCGATTGCTTCTCCGACGATTGCTTCTCTGTCGCGCCGCCGCCGTCTGCAACCCCAGAGGTGAGCAGACCCGTTGTGGGAATTTCGACCCGGATGGGTCATGACGCGGGTCGACCCATCTGTGACGGGTTTGACCCGATTCCGTTTGGGTTGACCCGGTTCCCTTATGACCTAGGCCTGGGTCGTCGTGGCCTGAGTTGCTAACGGGCCTAGACTAGTGGGCCTGGGTTCTAGTATGGTTGCACCTGGGCTGTTATGGGGTTAAACACTGGGCTGGGCTAGCACCACTTGGCCCAGTCCGGAAATTGAAAAAAAATAAAATATACATGGGTATTAATGAATAAGTATATTCTGGAAAAAAAATATATTATAGGGATTATATATATTTTCTGGAAATAAAATAATAAATAGTAAGTGGTTATATCTTGTGAAAATATACGGAGTAATTACCCTATTATAACATTTTCAAGGGATTAAGATAATTATAACATGATTATAGTAAATACCTTATAGATGTATAAGGTGTAAATGCTTTACCAGAAAAATATATATGGTATACCTAAGTAATATTTCTGGAAAAGATTATTATGTTGATAATATAATTGTTTGGGGTGTATTATATCTTTAGAAAATAAATATGCATACCTATATTTATTTTCAGAAAATATGTTCGTATGATTATATTTTCTGGAAAAAGGAGTACACATAGTGTAAGCTTACCTTAATATATAATAATTTTTTGGATACACATATTTATATTTATATTTAATTTATATTTCTAAAAAAATAATAATAAGGAATATGACATAATTTTGAGAATTTAGGTAAATGACATAATCTATTATATGAAAGTATTTTCTGATATATATATAATTTGGTAAGTATTTATTATGGTGATACTTTCATCTTATGGAAAAGGATATATGATATGGTAAACAATAATTTTTATGGAAATATTTTAGAAAGGGGATTAACAAAGTATTACACCGGAATAATAACCGGGTATAAATATAGTATAGTAGTTTGACACATGAATAGTAAATAGTGAATTATGATGATAACGGGGTTTCACCGGGACGTAAACGAACCAGTTTAGGTTTTATTTTTACGGTATAGCATCATTTGCATTTATGTGCATCTTATGTGAGTATGTGCTATTATTTGCTATATAGGAGCTGTTAACGAGCAGTATCCCGAGGAACAGGAGCCGGGACAATTTGAGGACTTTCAGGAGTAGGGAAATCGGCTAAGGTGAGGATGGATAACCTTTGATATGTTGCACATGATACTGTGTTTATTTTTTTGTGATTATTTTCCCTGATTAAACTGTTGAGCCAATTGAGTTTGATTGTGGTATCATTGCTGTGGTTGTTGATTTGTTGATTGTGGATATACCGATATGATGAGATAATTGGATAATTGGAAGTTGTGTTGACGACTGTATTGTCACTTGGAAAGTAGTGGTACGACTAGATGGTTAGAGACTGTTTTGTGGTGGCTATGATCTGGGTTACTTGTGATAAGCATGTCTATGCTTGGGATGTCTATCCCGTGATTATATTTTTGGGATGTCTATCCCTGGGATCTATATTTTTGGGATGTCGATCCCTGGGTTCTCTTGGTTTGATCTAGCACCCGGAACATGTTAATAACCAGGTACGACCCTAGCCTGTCCAATGACAGGGCCCCGAAAGATAAAATTGGTAATAATAAATATTCTTTTGGTCTTGACTCAGTTATATTCTGGTTGTTTCTCTGATATGTCTTTTGCTGGAATTTTACTTCGAAAGTATTGCGTTGCCTGCATATTACTGTTTATCCTTCGTCGGTGAGCATTTCGGACTCACCCCTCGCCTGCGGGGTTTCATCCCGTAGGATGAGTTGCTCGTAGTACAGGTACGTGGTTCGGCCAGCTACTGTTTCTACTCCATCAGTCCCCGGATCCATACCTCCGCTGCATCTCATTCTAAGTCTTCCGCTGCTGATTATTTTATGTTGCTGTATTTTACATGTTGTTGTATCATATGTTTTCTGCTACTGCTGTTGTGGTTTGAATAATGGTCTCCGAGATCGGGTGACAGATGCTGTATTTCAGTTTGACTGTATTTTACCTTGTAACATATGTACTGTCTGCTACTGTAATAAGAACAGTTCTGGCACGTGTTTACCCGGTACGGTAAATACGGGTCGGGGCGCTTCAGTTTAAAACTGTCAAAAACCAAGAACCACAAAGCCAAAATTTGATAAACCATTCATGAATTGTCATTCGCCTTTTCTCCAGTCCAATTGGGAATTTCATATAGCTACATAAAAAAACTTTATTGCACTTCTCATTATCTCTCTTAAAAAAGGAATCAAATTGGTATTAAAACAATTCAGCATCTTAGTCCACACATGATAATTAAGAAAGAAAAAAAAAAGATGAAATTGACATTGAAATTCAATAGTATAGTACGACATCTAGCCTATGTGTGGTTATTGCTAAATTAGGGAATTGCCCTCGTGTGGTTATTGCTAAAATTAGGAATTGGGGATTTTTTTGTCTATTAACAATGTCGTGTAAAATCAAATTAAAATTAAAACAATGAGCTAACATGCATTGGGTTGGATCATTAGTGTGGGAATAATTTTGTATAATGTATTGTTTTGAACCTTTTATCTTTTAAGCTCTTGCTCAATTGGCTCTTCAAGCTGACCAAAATTTGCTTAAAGGTGACCAAACCAAACTTTTTTAAAAGTTTGGATTTCCCTGACTTTGGTTTGGACTAGAAGTGGCAAAATGGGTTGGGTACCCAATAAATCACCCATTTATACCCATCATAAATGGGTGTTTTGGGTATAAATGGGTAAGTCTAAAATTATTTGGGTCTTAATGGATAAAATATACCTATTCGACCTATTTAACCATTGAGTATTTGTTGTGGGTTATCTAATGGATATCTATGATACCTAAATATTAATAATCTAATTCAATTTAACTATGTGGGCCTATTTGGGCCAAATTGGGCTTGGTCAGGCCCATCATTGTGGGCCCACTTAGGCCCACCTCGGAAGACCCATTGGGCCCCAAATGGGCCTAATTGGGCCCAATTCGGACCATCTCATATGGGCCTAATTGGACCTATGTGGGCAGAGTTGGGACCTATGTGGGCAGAGTTGGGCCCTATGTGGGCCAATCGATGAGGGTCTAATTGGGCCTTATGGGTCGGGTTAAGCCCGACCAAATCCATCCCATCCGTATTAAATTTGGCCTATATCGGTTGTCTCGGGTTAATATGAAATAAGTCAGATTAATATTTGAAAAGTTAAAAATATTAAAACACAAATTATAAAAAAATGATATTAAAACTAAATAAATAGATGGATATGAACTATATTAAATGGGTCAAAAAGATATGGTTATCCATTTAAGTTTATTAATAAATCATAAATGGATAAGTGAATATAAATGAGTATGAACCAACCATAGATACCCATGGATAACCACTTTGCCAACTTAGTTTGGACACTGAAATTTGTAAACTTGTCTTTTCAGTCAGTTTGGGTTCGCGGCTCGAATAGCTTAAACGGTTTTGTTCCTTAAGCTTATGTGGTTAGAAACCAGAAATCTTATCCAAGCGAGCAAGACATATACAAAAGGAAAACTAATTCATTGTTCCTTAAGCTCATGTGGTTAGAAACCGGGCATCCTATCCAAGCGAGCAAGACATATACAAAAGCACGCTAACAATGCTGCTTCTGTGCCATCTCTTCAAAAGTAACCTAATTTCAAGTTTCAACTCCAGATAACTGTTGTAGCCACGAAATTCAAATTTCAAACTCTAAACTCATCTAACTTTCCATGATCAACAGAAACAGAAAGATATTATGATCCCACATTGTTACAAATCACAACAGCTTCAAGATAGATTAAAAACTAGCGATTTGGAAATAGTACACTAAGTTACTAAAAGTTATCAATCTTAGACAGTTTAGTTTTGGCGTTTCGGCAATAAGATCATGTCGGTTTTGCCAAAACAATACAACTTAACTTTCCATCAACAAAATAACCCACCAATTTTCGAATGAGTTTGTCCCAACAAAACCTCCACGACCCCCCCCCCCCACCCCCCCCACCACATAAATCCACTGTAAATGCGCATAAAACTGTAATGCACAAAGACCACAATAAGGAGCCACCACGACAATCAAAAAGGGTAATATGAATGACAAGCAAGACCAAAACAGATGCACTCATAACAGGGCATTCAAGAACAACATTGTTGCATAAAGTACAAGGTGATATTATCACCACTCACTCCAAACTCCAATGATAGGGAAAACAAAGCATGTACACTACACTAGAAACTGAGTTGAATCGCGTCTATATCAAACATGGCACGTAAACAATCTTCCAATTGAAAACCAAGTACCCTATCACGAAACAAAAGGTCGAAATCTAGCAGTTCAAAGGCAAACCATATCGACAACCTCTTAAGAATCTATCATGCACTAACTAACTTGTATACAATTTTTCTCCATTAAAAGAAGTAGAAAACCTGCAGAAACCAGATACACAAACTAGATACAGCCAACAAAATAACGGCACAAATGATGAAGTTACAAAAGTAGCTCAAAGAAGAACAGAAAATCTCGAAACAAAAACCAGAGACTAAGAACAAGTAACTAGCATCTCTAATGCAATGCGAAGCAATAATAACATGCAATCCAAATGAAACAAACACACCAAAACAAACCAAACTAGAAAGCAATGACAAAAAAAAAAAAAAAAAAAACAGCCGGCGACACTTGGAATATTAGTTCGCATATATATATATATATATATATATATATATATATATACACACATACACAGAATGCATTCGGCAACAACAGAAACAAACATCAAACAAACACAATAAGTATATGATGATGAATTATTTCAAACATACTTTCTCCGGCACATCAAACAATCAGTAGATTTACTTTTCAATACTCGCGACGATACTCTCTGTAACTGTGGCTCTCCCTATCCGCCGCAACTTTCTCCTTCTCGTAGTTACTCGCTCCTTCATCCAGAGTCAGCCCTCCAATGGCACTGCTGAGCTCGGGAGCGCCACCGCCAACCTTGGGATGCGAAGCCCTGCCATCCTCCGCAGCCAACCCGGGGTAGCTGGGCTCCCTCTGCCAGCAACCGGGCGCGGAGGGCTTGTACTCCGGCGGGGCATCGACAGGGGCAGATGGGATCACGTAATTGGAGGGAGCCCGGGTGTAGGGCGGCCGGGACAGGAGAGACGGTTGCGGAGGGTAATAGTTGGAGTAGTAGTTGTAGGGATCGGAGTAATAGGGAGAAGGGGAGAAGTCCCTGTAATCGCGGGCAGCAGGAGGAGGAGGAGGAGGAGGGTGTGGGTTGTAATAAGGGGTATAAGAAGGGGCAGAGTGGTAATCCTGGACGGAGGGAGAGGGAGAGGGAGAGGGAAGGGGCCGTTCTTTGAGCTGGAGTTTGACGCGGACCTTTCCCTGGGGGCGGCCGGAGGGGCGGAGGAGGTGGATGGTGTAGACTGGGGAGTCGGAGTCGAGGATCTGGGCGAGGGGGAACTTGGCGGAGCCGACGAGGGGTTTGGGGGTTTCGGAGGGCTTGGAGTGGAAGATGTCGAGGGAGAGGAGGGATTCGCGGACGGGGCGGGTCACAGGGAGAGTGAAGCGCTCGTTCCAGACGGGGGAGGTGGAGCCGGAGTCGTCGGCGTGGGTGGCGAGGCGGTGGTCGGAGCTGTCCAGGTGGAAGGTGGCGTAGGGCTTGAGATCGCCGTTACTCCAGTTGACGTTCTTGAGGTGCTTGGCGGAGATGATGGTGATCTCTAGGTCGAGAGACTTGGAAGAAGCCATGAGGAGATGGATGGGGTTGTGTGTCACGGTGGCGTGGTGGTCGTGGTCGTGGTGGTGATGGTTTTTGGGTATATGTTTTTTCACTTTTTACTTTTTTTGGTATGGGGAGGAGGTGATTTTAAATCCAAGACAAGTGTGTGTTGGGCCGTCGCCGGTGGGGGTAAAATGGACTATTTTGTTAGTGGATAATGCTTTCGTCACCCTCCCTGAGCATTAGTATTTGGGTCGGGTCATCCATCATATGCCAATAGGCTGCTGGCCTGCTCGGTTATAGAAAGTATTTGCCTTAATTTCTTTCCTCCCCTTTTTCTTTTTTTTTTTTGTATAAACATTTATCTCGTCTAGAAAGATATTATCGAAATTAATTTACGGGAAATATCCTGCGTTTTGGGTCGAAAAGCTGGTTCTATTTTTTATATTATGTAAACATTTAATAATTTTTTATATTAATATGTACATATAATTAGACTATAAAAAATAAATATAAAATCTAGAAATATATATTTTCCACTACATAATACAATTTTCATTTTAAAATAGGAACAAATTAAAATGTTTTGATGTCTTCCTGATTTAAAAGTGTCCTAACCGGTTTATCGGTGTAATCACACCAATAAAACTGGTCGAAACAACCTATTTTTATCGGAATCAATTACATGTTAAATCAAGCTCTCATCTATCAATCAATTAGAAGGAATCTTTTCTCCCTCTACAATATTTTTCCCTAACTTCTCTCTACCTTATCTTTTTTATAACCACAAATACAAATACTATTCACTTCCCTCCTAGATCTGACGATTCAGTCGTATTCCCTCACATGTCCATCAATCAAGTGCCTCTGAGATTGTCCTGGTTCTGGATTCAACTCCATGAACTACCTCTGGACTTTCTAAAAGGCCAAAAAAATAGGAAAATTTGTAATGTATTTGTACCTATGGTACAATATGATGACGGGATCGAAAATCGCCTTGGATGGAATGGGTATGTTCGGGTCAGAATTGAGTTCCTCCCGAAAAAACCACTCATACCCGGCATACATGTTACTGATAGCATGGGGATTGACCATTGAGTGAAAGTGAAGTATGAAAGATTGGGAGAGCTTTGTTACAAGTGTCGACGAGTCACTCACGCAATTAGAAAACTGCACTAAACCGAAACAGGCACATGAAGGACAGGACATGGAATCCATCTACAGTTTTAGACCATGGCTTAAGGCTAAAGAAATAGGACATCGATCCTTCTTGCTGAGGAAACCTGCATCTAAGGAGGCAAAGGTGGGTACCAAGGAACATGATACTAGAGAACAAGTGCAACCGGTTAACTTGGCATTTGAAATGGAGGCGGATCACCCCACCGCAGAAGCTAGAGTATAGGAGAATACCACAGAGGATGAGGAGATACCGGTGGTGGAAAGGACTCCAGAGCAATCAAATACCCACACTTGTACTAGCAAAAAGCGAAAAACGGGAACTATTCTTGGAACGGTAGAGGGGGATCAATGGATCCATGCCATACACATGGGATGGATTAACACAACGGCTGAAGTAGCAGAGGAAATTGATTCAGACTCCCAGGTTACAACAACAATCAAAAAGCCGAGTTGGAAGCGGCTGGCATGGGTCGTTCAAATGGTATATCAATCCAATGCCGAGGAAATTTGAAGGCAGAATGAGATGGCCAGATGGTCTGAAAAGGACCTGAGGAAGGCAGAACAAAGACGCAAGAAGTAGAAGGGGGTGCTGAGGCCTCTATCCTATATGAACTCGGAAAATGAGAACGTGGGATGGTAGCGATAGAAGTCCTGTCGAACCATCTATCACTACCTTTTTGTCACCCTTTGGTGAATTTTGAAGATTATACATAGAGGTCCAAGGATGGGATCCACCAGCCCCACTCAGGTAATAACTATACCTTCGATTATTTTGATTTACATGCTTATAACGCCTCTGGTGGTGAACAGAAGTGGCTTGATATTTTTTGGGGAAAAGGAGGTGTAGTTGGATATTCTTACAGAATGTATAGAGCTAATCACCACAACTTCAAAAATGTCGATTTCCAAAGACATAAAAGAGAGCTATACCTCCTGGAAGGATCTCTTGGTCCTAACCAGGAAAATGCAGTCTATTTGCTTATGCAACAGAGGAAAGCCACAACTATGACACCCCGGGGTTTGTGAGCTCAGGAAGTGTAAGCCGGTGCCGGAATGTGCATAGACAAGGAGCGGCTTCCAACGGGCTTCTAGACGGAGGGGGCATAGGAATGAACCGAATCCACACCGGAATAGGAGAGATGCTGAGACTATGTAGGGATGAGGTTGCACAGTTGGGCGTGTAAGTTTCCCTAGGCTATATGACAATCATATACAAGCAAAAGATGCAGCGGAAGCAACGGAAACTTAGCCAAGAACCACATGTGAAGCATATAAACCGTATAACAAAATTTCGTACCTTGTTCGGTTGAGGTCTTTCACCCAACTGCTGGAACGAATCATCTAGAACAAGACGAAGGTTGGAACGAATCAGTTAGAGCAAGAAGAAGACCTGCTCCTCTACGGTATCCACACGAACCGTGACCTTCCCGGAATCGTCACACGAATCCAAGAACGAGCTCCCCGGACTGATGTGCTAGCAAGAGTAAACCGGGGCTTGTGTTTGTGGTGTTTTGGTGTTCTTTTTCTTTCACAAAGAAAGGGGTAAGTGTGTGTTTTCTCAAGCTCTCAAGAACACTTCTCAAGGCTCAATACTCTGAATTTTTCAGACCCAAAAACGTTGGATACACCTTGCATAATCAGATTATGCTTTTGATCTAATCCAACTCACAAAAGGTGGAAGACAAGGTGGCCAACACCTTTGGCCACATGATTAAGATTCTCATCATCATGTCCACCATTAAGCACAATGGAATACACATCACATGGCCTCAATAATGGTTCAATAAATCTGATATTTAGTGAGCCA